>JADLZK010000232.1:0-248674 GCA_015847255.1 Hyparrhenia diplandra | reverse complement strand
CGGGGTTTATGGGTTGAGTCGGGCTGTGGCTGGTGGCGGCTGGTCGTGGAGGCGGCGGCGCACCTGCCCTTGCTGGTGCAGGCGACGGCGCAACCCGGCTGCACGGTGGCAGCGGCGCGGAGGTGGCCGGGAACGGCCGGGCGGGGGCGACGGACGGCCGGGCGCGCGGTGCAGGGAGAGGCGCCGGGCGCGGAGCGTCTGGCTGGCCGGTGGACGGCGCGCAGAGCGTCTGGCTGGCCGGGAACGGTCGTGCGGAGCGGCGGACTCCTGTCGGACTCCTGGAGGCTAGGGTTTCTATTCCACAGGCTGTTGGGCACTTGGGCTGTTGGGCTGACTTGCTGCGCTCTGTAACATCTATTGGGCCTGGGCTAAATTCGGTACTAGTTCGGGAATGGAAAAAGTCACATTCCCTCCCCAACCATCTATCCTATAGTTGAATTCTTCTCTACACACCGGATCATGCGGCTCACCTTAAAGCTAGATGAGAATTGAGGGCTGCGATCAAAAGTTTGTGTAAAGTCTTACACCTGCGCATGCATGGAAGGGAACCGCGCATGCATGGAAGGGAACCGATCATGCGGCCCATCACTCACGCATAGAAGGAAAACCAATCACGGGCAACCACTCCGCTCATGCATGGAAGGAAACCGATCACGCCCAATCAGGAGCAATCACTCCGCGACTCTCCATTCCTGCATGCGGCCAACCCTCCTATAATTCCAAGTTACCAAAAAATAGTCATTCATGTCAAAGCAATGGTGTTGCCTCCGTCCCTGGTGGTGGTAGGCGTCGGTTACACTTGAAGAGCGACGACGACCACCTTCGTCGCTGGTGGCGAGCGGCGTCGGGACCCCCTGCACGACGACGACCTCCATTGAGCGATTAAGACGAGCGTTTAACCACCGCGTCCCCGGCACCAGGTACGTCCTGTTCCTGCAGCGGGTCGAGGCCACCGCACGGTCACCACGTTGAGGACGAGGAAGACGCGACGCCGGCCGTCGTCCAGCGCTGCGCCACGTGGTGGGTGATGTTGGCACCGGCACTGTCCCCGGGGACGAAGCAGCGGGAGAGGTCGACCGGGATGGCGACGCCGTCAGGGTGACAGGCGGCATTCGCGAGTGCCGTAGCACGCTGACGCCGTCGTCGTACGCGGCGGGGCAGCGGTGCTCGGGGGCGAGGAGGCACATGGCGTCGTATCATCTAATTAGTCTAGGAGCACCAATGGATTTCACGGATCGCACCATTCATTGACTTCAATTAGCTTATCTTGTGTCTGCTGCCATGGCGCCGCCGGCCACGTATCGCTCGGCTCCGACGACGACACCTCAATGAGGAGTGGCGGTGCAGGAGCAGGTCCTAAAGCCGGAGCTCATCGAGAGCTCTGTACCACCTCCCCTGCATGCACGTGCAAACAGCGGCCATGATTAGTGCTGGAACGCGGCGGGGAGGACGAGGAAGACGCGACGTCGGCCGTTGTCCAGCGCTGCGCCACGTGCTAGGCGATGTTGGCACCGGGGCTGTCCCCGGCGACGAAGCAGCGGGAGAGGTCGACCGGGACGGCGACGCCGTCGGGGAGACCAGCGTTCGCGAGGTGTCGACGCCGTCGTCGTACGCGGCGGGGCAGCGGTGCTCGGGGGCGAGGCGGTAGTCGACGGACACGATGACGGCACCCAGCTCGTGGCAGAACTGGCGGCACATGGCGTCGTAGGCGACCGACGCCGCGGAGGGCAGCACGAAGGTGCCACCGTGGAAGTAGACCACGACGGGGAGCGGGGACGTGGCCGCCCCGACGGAGAGAACACGCGCACCCACAGGTCGCGCGACGCGTCCACGTCCACGTCGCCGGACCGGATGCCGTGCACGTCCCGGCGTGCGCTGGCGCGGGCATGGCGGTCGAAGAGGCTAAAGACGGAGCGGTTGATGGTGCCAGTCGCGACGCATCGAGAGGCCGCCGACCACGTTGAGGGCGAAGAGCTGGAGCCGCACCTTTCATGGCAGGGCCGGCCTGCGCAGCGCTCGGCGCTCCTTCCCCGGCGCGAGGTGCCTGCTTCCATCTCGCTGCTAGCTCTCGCTCCTGGGATGGTAGCACGTTACTGAAATCAATACAGTACAGGCACATGCAGGTCGTCGTCAACCGCAAAGGCGCGACAACCAAAACTACTCACTCACCTAACCAAATTCAATGATCGTGTCTACCCAGTTGTTTTGGACCTTCCAAACAACCGGTTGTTTCATACCCCAAAAAGGGTCTGTCTATTTGGCACCCGGTTGAAATAAAATATTTCCATCAACCGGTTAACAAAAAAGCAAATATCAACTGGGTTTCAAAAAGCAAGACAGCCGGTTGAAAAAATATACCAATCAACCGGATGACCATAAAAGCCATAATCACCTGAATTTCAACAAAAGCACGTGCCACCCGGTTGAAATATAACAAACAGGCATCACCCGGTTGACCAAAAAAACTGAAACTCTGAATATTTCTTTCTGACTGAAGAACTGTATTGTAGTTGAAGAGCCACTACACTGAAGAACACAAAAAGCACACAGAATTTAGACTGCCAAGAGAGCAGCACCCACAAATCATCATGTATGAAACTGAATCAAATACCAATTGAACTGAAAATTGAATCACAGCCTCACATAATCTTGGTGAAACTAAACCAGAGAACCATAGAAGCAAAAATGAAATTTTTTTTTCAAAAATGAAAAAAAATCACTCAAATGCATTCAAAGTCTGAATGAAAAAAGTAGGAACCATTCAACCATGATACAGGATACATAAAACTGTGACTTCGGTTTTGTCAGGAGAACTTTCAAAGTATATGAGAAAATCCAATCAGATTCTGCTAACTCCAGGACCATGCATGAGCACAGAATTGCTACACTGAACTCATACTGCAGTTCAGTGAAAAAATGACTCAAATGGCCTAATGGCCAAATGGCTAAAGTAGCCTAATGGACAAATGGCTAGATTTAAAATTAACAAATATAGCCAAATATAAATCAAAATAACCAACTCAAATTATGACATCGAAATCAAATAATTGGCCAAATCAAGTAGCCAGATAACCTAAAAGCTCATAGCCACATGAGCCAATGGCAAAATGACAGATAAAAATGAAAAAAATGGGGTCCAAATTTCCTAATTGCAAAATAAACATGGGTCCAAATGAGATTCAAATAGACAAATCATAATGAATAATGGCAAACAAAACCAAAAATGGCCTAAAGGGAAAAATAAAATTCAAATGGCCTAATGGGCTCATGGCATAATGTACAACTGGAAATCAAATGGCATACTGAAAAAAAAATGACAAAAGAAAATTCATAAAAATGACAATCAAATGGCCTCATGAACAAATGGAAATCAAATGGCCTAATGAAAAAAAAAAAAATTGAATAATGAGGAAACAGTGACCCAAATGGTATAATAGCCAAATGACAGTCAAATTCAATAATGGCCAAACATTTTTTTCAAAAAAAAAGGTACTAATGGCCAAATGAAAGCAAAATGGAATAATAACAAAGAAGTAATAGGCATATAGCTAGCAGCTTTCAAGTCCTGATAAAGATAACAACATAGCTAATACTCTGCTTCTCTCCCGACACAGATCAAAACAGGGAGGCTATTAATCCATATGCAAAATCAGTTAAGTACATATATAGCGTAATATAATAAGAAGATCAATATCCAGATCCCAAAATGATACTACAACTACTATACAGAACTGCTATTAACTGCCTCCAAAGAAAAAAAATCCTAGCCTCCAATCATGATCAGTACTCCTACAGTAGGGACACCCACCCTCCCCACACCCATTTGGCTAAAAAAGGGACACCAGAGAAGCTTCCTAGGGGAGGAGTAAATAAAAAGTACTTACGGTGGGCACAGGGAGTCGAAAAACGCATCGAACGAGGCAAAAAACACAAACAAACAGGGGGAATTCAAAATGCTATGTTCCATTTTAAAGTTGAAAAGGCCCAATAAAAAACAAAGAACAAAAGGCCCAATGAAGTACAGTTCAAGAGGCCCAACCAGCAGCTAAAGCTGGGGGGGGGAGTAAAAATGTTCTGTTCCATCATACATATGAAAAGGAATAAACAAAGCCCATTCAAACTACAGTACAAGAGAGGCCCAACAAAACAAGAAAGATTCAGCAGAAGTCAGCAAATCGAAAAATAGCCCATCAACACTTTACAACTACTGCTGTTTTGACTATGACAGTGAATACAAACTAAAAAAATCACATGAACTGATAGTGTTCAGATATTGCTTACTGCAAATGAAGAAAAAAAACTAAAATTTAGTTTCTACGGTCTTTTAATATAACTTTAAATAGTAGAGCAGTATTCAGATGCCATTGTGAAGTCAGGAATAAGGATCAATCTCTATATGCATGCGAATTAGAGCAATGAGAGTTAATTGTTGATCATAGTTCAGTAAACCACATTGGAGATCAGGTACATAGAGGAAAAAAAATCTAGGAAGCCAAACATCAGCATTGGAACTCTCCAAAATAATGTGTCATGAGAAGAATCATATGAACATAAATAAAAAGAGCTAAAGGCAAGCAAAATGTCAGGAGCAGTACCAATTGTCTGTTGGCAGTATAGCACTCTGCTTATGAAAAAAGAGATATAGCTGAACAGGTACAAACAACCTATGAAAACTAGTGACAGCAGCACATGGCACCAATTATGGCCTTCCATAGAACAGGACTAACAAAAGCATGGGGTAAAAATAAAAAAAGAAAAATCATGGGTGTGAAAAAAAGGGACTAACTTCATCTATAACTGAGGTAGCAGGATTAGCATTCTCATTCTCCTTATCAACAAAAAATAACATCTTTATCCGAACAATAGGATTCCCACGACAACCATGTCGAGAAGGTGAATTGCTTATATCATTTGAAAGGATGTCGTGTACTAGGACCAGCAGATAGATATCTTTGTGAATTCCTCCAACAGGAAAATACCTCAAAGAGTGACTAGAAACAACACTTTTACCTACAAAACACATTTATATTCCAATTTATAAAAACAGGCCAAAAAAATGAAACATAACATAGAAAAACCTAAGAAAAAAAAGAATAAGACTGAAAAAATCTCACTCTTTTTAGACGATGAGCAACCATCATCGGATCGAAGAACAGTTTTGGTATGATTCCTTTCTACTCTGCGATTTGAGCTGGAACACTACACATATTCGCGGTATCCTAGAAGATACAGGGAAAAATAATCATAAATGGGGAAACAATAAATGGAGGATAAAAAGAATTGACAATTTCTGAATGAGGAAAACCTTAGGAAGAACACCATTAACATCTTGACGAAGCAAACCAGAACCAGCAGGGCCGCCATCGCGTGCCCCAAGACTGTCATCTAATCCATGACCATCATTGGTGAAGAGGAAACTTGAAAAATAGCCTTCATAACATCCAAGACCAATTTCTTAGATCTCAAATCAACTCTACAAATGTGATTCAACATTTTTACAAAAGATTCACGAAATTCCTTTGAAACATTGCCAAGAGAATTAAAATCCATATTGACGAAACACCACAATCAAAACGGTGCTTAGCGATGATCCTTGAAATTTCAATCTTCAAACTTAGAGGAAGACTACGGCCACAAACACCGTCCATCCTAGAGCAAAAGTCATCATCAAGATCATGAGCGAGGAAATTGATGATAAGACGAACAACCCGCAAAAAAAGTTAAAATGAAACAAATACTTAAATTAGCAATCGACATAGTAATTTAAACTAAAGAACCCAGGGGGAGAATAGAGTAGATAAAAAAATTTAAGAACCTTATAATAACAAGTCTTCTCATAGTCAAGCAATGGTCTATACCCATAAACTCCGGCAGAGATGTAAGATCAAACTCGAATAATATTGAATCATATCACCTCTCCACACAGAAAATTCGAGGAACATTATCGAAACTTGACGCCGTCGAAAAATCAATATGATCCGGGTAGATGACCTTCATTTTGAAAAAAAAATAATAAAAGAACATTACGAACACTACATTAAAGAAGGGGCATAAAGCTGAAAAATGAACATTCATAAACTTAAAGCAAATACACATATTTATCCACGAAAAAAAAAAAAATGGGACTGAAAATAATAAACCTACAGCAAGATAATACAAGCACCACGCCAAGGCCCTCGTGTCCTTGTGCTGTGTCATGCTTCCCTCTATTAAAAGCCCCGATATGATCCAACAACCACTTGGAGGACAAAACCACACCACTCAAAGTCTACGATATGAGCAATGTCTTGAAAAATTCCAAAGTACTTTGAACTAGGAACAGACTTCATATTCGGGCATAAGAAGCGGCCACAAGGCAACTATCAAGAAACAAACTAGAAGATCCTCATCGAGACAAAACTTCCTTCTTGATTATCTTGTCGGCAAAAATGATACTTGGGGATTACTGCTCAAATCAAACTTAGATAGCACAACATCCAACCCACCCCTTGAATCGATGGGAATGCAACTTTACCAAGAGGCGAGATCCAAAACAAAATTTATCGAGTCCTCAGCGAAAGTGATATAACTTTGCCATCGCGTATAATGTCACCAGTCTTAGAATCCACCAATAGAGCAACCCAATTAGCAAACTTGATAGGAACACAACACTTACCGAACATCAACAAAGAGCCAAATCCATAACCATCAATAACACTCTTAAATCGTGAGAAAGAGCGAGATAACATCCATGAAAGTACTCGAAAGAAATCTGGTAACATCATCCTTAGGCTTCTTATGACCCATATTCTTCTCGGACTGAAAAATAAACAACAACATAACTATGTATTTTATAATGAATTACAAAGGGAAAAAAAAGAGAAAAAGAACACTACCTTACGCTTTCAAAACCATGTAAAGATTTTTCTTCTTTTCCTTCATCTCCTCAAACTAGAACAAGTTAAACATTGATTAAACCCTTGACAAAAGGGAAAAAGAAAATTCAAAATTACAGGATATACTTGTCGGTAAAAACAACACATACATCTTTTTACACACTTCTCATATAGATGCAAATCAGTAGATAAGTTGCCACTTGAAGAATCATCCTGAAAAAATTAAACAAAAGAAGAGCTTGGTCTTGATAAAATGGATCAAGGAAACACTAAAATCTTTATGAACAAAAGATGAATATATTACGAAAACACCTACGGTTTTGAAATCTCTATGGTATGGATTAGATGCCAAAACACGTTACGTGAACACTTGAATATCATCGGATTCAACTAGGTCAATGACACCCCGACGTCTCTTTCGATCCATTTGAAAAAGAGACTAATAGCATGAAAACAGCATCCTAACAACCAAAAAATGCAAAAACACAGACAGTAAAAAATGTGAAAGCACAAATCTCCAGCTAGGAAAAAAAACCATGATAGACTACAAAAAATCAGGGAAATCCCTAGGCTAAATAAGGTTGTTTGGCACTTCTCTGTTATCAAGTTCAAATTCAGTTCCAGCCTTGAAAGGCATTGTCGAAAACCATTGTCGAAACCAATATGACTAGATTCACGAAGCAGGCATCGTTTATACTCTATAATCAACATCAACCTGGAAAATGGATAGCACAAACCCATATTACCACACAAATGAACACCTATTAGTGCAAAAACATTATCCATTCAAGCATCTCTACGCACACACTACTACTTAAGCAATGTTTAACCCCTGAACCTCAAAGTAAATGCTGAACCATTACAAGTCATAGCCAATCAAAATCAATAAAACTAAAACACCATCTAATAATTTGAACATCCACTTGGAGATCAGCGGATAAAAGCTCTAGTAGCACTGACTGGCTGATTGCCAAAACTGCAAGCTGCAGGAGATTCCCCATTCCAACTCCACTACAAACAAACTGCTACTCAATCAAATACGAACCGCTAATCTGAAGTAATAGACGCATCCAATCCCAACACAGTAAAGAGCTAGTAACTGCAACCTATCAATGAGATTTGGCCAAATGACAGACTCTCATCATTTGCAAGCAATGTGGAAGACAGATACAGTACTATGAAAGGAATTAAAGAGATGAGGCCAAGCCATCTAGGATTCAGCAATTTTATTTGCTACTCTTCCAGCTGCACTCTAACTATAAAAATTGTTGGTATTATTTGAACAGGGTAGCAATGCAAAATAATGATTAATGAACAGCCAAGTAGCAAATCTCTGTTATTGCAGAACAAACAGGCAACCTTCAGAGTTTCTGACAAATGGTGAGCTCAATAACAAACAGGCAACCTGCAAAACCTAATGATGGGATTGTTGTGGAACAGAACTACAGGAAATAAAATCAGCCTACAGTTAACTTCAAGCACACAATGTGAACCGAGGTGATGCATTTCCATAAAATCAGATAGTAATTTGTTATTACACGAGATATATGAAGCAAAGCAGCTAATATCAAATGAGTTCGAAATAAGACTGTCAGCCAACACCACCAAACTTCGCAGATCAATGCTGGGTACTGGCCTACGATTGGACTTGACCAAAACCCAGCCGAATCGTTCTAGGCCTCTCAAACAAACACAGAAACAAACATTGACTGCCATAGTTCCAAAGCAGTGACTGCCATAGCCTCGACACGCCGGGCCTACGGTTCATCACCAAGCACTTCCGCTACAAAGTTCCCCAACGAGAAAAGCTCAAAGCGCCGCGGCGCACTACTACTCAACCAACTTCGCGGGGACGTGGGCCACCATCAACATCCAGCTCGCGTTGCGCAGTACAGTGGGCCCCGAACGTCGACGACGGACCTGGCTGCGATGGCGGCGCCGCCGTCGCCACCTGGCTGCCATGGCGGCGCCGCCGTCTGCGGGAGCATTCCTCGAATCCAAAGCACCCCCAACCCGGGCCGACGACATGAACCCAAATCAAATGGGAATCCACATCTCAAAACCAAAAATCACCGTTGAAAATCGCCATGACTTGGACTACACCATCCGCGCAGGTCGAAAATCAAAATCAAAATCGATTCACTGAAGCTACGAATGGAAGCGGCGGAAAGCTCGGACGAACACGGCAAAGGAATCACCGGAGACGCCTCCGACGGACCGCCGGCAGATGGGGACGAAGAGAAATGGGGAATGCCTCACAAGGCAACGGCGAGAAAAAGGCAACGGCGGAGAAGGCAACGGCGCGAGTGTCGAAAATCAAAAAAAAAACTGACAAGCCGGACCCACAAAACAGCAGCCTACATGCAGCGTCATAACGCTGAGTGGGAGCGGTGAGATCCAACGCCGCGACACATGCTGCACAAGTCAGATCGGACGAACCAAAGCGTCGGTTGATCAAAAATGCCAAATCAACCAGTTGAAAAATAGCTTTTCTCAACAAAAATAACAGGATATATAGAAGAGGCTAAAATCCGGTTGTTTTCAGACAATCCAACAACCAGATTTTCTAACTCAAAATCTAATGGTCCAAATAAAAGACAATAAAATCTAATGAACAAAATAATAATCAACCTGCTTGCCTGCTGATGGTGAACAATATCACCCAGCTTTACTTAGATGATGGTTGTTACATGAATTAGCTTCATTATTTCTTATGTGTGAAGCAATACAAGTATGTTATGTTCAGGTTCTTGGGGTTCATCAGGTCCAGAGTTTCTGAAAGCTGGTACGTAGATCAGGCAAACTGTAGCCTGCAGGTAATTTTGACTGGAGCCCAAAGACATGAAGTATATTTTTCCATTGAATATATTTTTCATCCTATGCGGTTGTTGTTCCTTTCCAGAGCTATCTCTACACGCGACCCTCAGATATCCAGTCAATCAATCTTTCATAGAGTAGAACAGATGTCTACGCCTAGAGATACACACACTCCACTTAGCAATATCACAAACATCTCAGGTATGTTTTAAGAATGTATATATGCCCCCTTGCTTGTGTCTTATTTATTCACGATATTGATATATGCCACGTTGTTTGTGTCTTATTTATAGATGGAGCCGGCGGGAACGGAGTCGCCGGGCTCAGTTGTCCCGACGAACAAAGGGAAGAGGTCAAGAGGAGACAACGTGAGTATCAACGTCAATACCGAAAAGGAAGAAGGCTGAATCACAAAACAATAACACTTCTTACGCTTTGACTACACCAGGTATAATTTATGATTTACAATTAAATATAAATCTGTCGGTTAATTTATAAATTCAAAACAACATTACTGAATCTGACAAGAACTTGCAGGAACTAATCATGGCGACATGGACCAAAACTCATCAAGTATATTGAACAAAGAAAATATCGAACCAACTCTAGATGCGGGAGGAAGGGCACTCTCCATGGCTGAATGTAACTTCATGTTTATCATGTTTTGGATGAATGAATTTATTTTATATCTCTGTTCTAATAATAAAATGGCTACAGGTGGTCCTAACGCTTCGATGGAAGGAATGAACGCGCAACAACGAAAGAGAAAATCTGCGACGACCGATGAGCAAAGAGAAGCGATTAGAAAGAGGAACTGTGAATACCAACAGAAATATCGAGCACGGAAGAAGGCTGAGTCGCAAAGTAGCTGCACCACACATGTTGCCAGTCAAGACAATGCCGAAATGATACTCACGGCATCCTTGCCCACAGGTGAGAAATATGTGAGCCTATATGCATTTCGTCCGTCGCCTACTATATATCATTTGCCTAAATTCATTTGAATATGTGAAGCCATGATTTTGGGAACCGGATTATCGACAGTAATGGAAAATGGTGGCTACGACGAACCCAATGACTGGTTGCATAGGGATGATGAATATGTCCCACGGCGTAGAGGCACACGTACATCCGATGAGTCCGGTAAGCACACTAATCTCTAGGTGATTATTTTTTTTAAATCAAGGGATTTATATGTACGTTGTTGAACTTTTTTTAAAAAAAATATTGCAGAACTTCATTTGGCAAGCCATGACAACAACCATATAGATGTCCAGCCCAATGCAGATGAATTCGACCCTACGCTATTTGAACCACCGCACGATGTAGGCGATGGTCATGAGCATGCCATGGATGGCGTCCATGGTTTAGACAATGAAGTTAATCAGCAACATGCACAAGGTACTTTGACAACATATATGTTTTGTGCTCGAAAATCAATCCCCAATTTAGCATATTTAAATATTAGTATTAATTAATTTAAAGCGATTGCTTCGATATCTACATAGGTCATGAATATGAATCTTATCGCGTGCTTCGACCAGCTGCACATATTGAGGAAGATGCTGATCCATATGATTTCATCTATCGCAACCTGCCGCAACGTCATAAATTGAACCGTGTCGCTGACTGCACATATTGTGGTGCGATGAGGTTTCCATATGAGACACCGTGGGTTTTGTTGTCAAAAAGGCAAAGTACAAGTACATATACCAGAGGTTCCTCAGAACTGAAAAGGTTATTCACAAGTCAAGTGGATAATGATGCAAAATATTTCAGGAAGCATATACGGTATATCAACTCACATTTCGCCTTTGCAAGCCTAGGAGTCACCACGGATGAGAGGTATTCAAGTCCAGCAGGTGCGGTATTTATAACTTTCGAGTTCATGGTGCTTTGTACCACCGTCTCGACCATTTGGTGCCAGTGTTCCGGATGGCGCCGCCATCTACGATTGTACTTTTATGATACGAAGATGCTGACTTGTCACATAGAAAAAAAAGAGGTCTCCCGATCTTGATATAAACCTCATGAGGGGCGATCCTTGCAATTCTACAGATAACCCATATGTTCGGGTTTTTAGGAGAAACGGTGATTTCCCAAACTTGGATAACTATCGTATTGAACTCAATACAAATATCACGCCCGACCGAGAGAAGGTTCAATGCCCCAACGGCGTCCCAAGTTCTTTGCTATCCGGATGGAAGGAAATGATCCGAGAGAAGCTTTGATAGGAGTGTGGTTGTATATGGTAAGACGTGTCGTCCGTCCGCAATATATCCGGCCGCATTACTATGGTTGTTATGACCCATTAGGTTATCCCAGTATATAACCCACGGGGAAACGGGGTGGAACAAGTTTATGCCGTATAGTGGGGATCCAATCGATCCCACCATCTGCAGCCCGGCTTCTCTACGGTGGTTCTGAAGGTATTATCTTGTATGTTATTGACCGTAATAATATTACACTAATATTACAAAGAGACTCTAAAATATTTATTAAATTTGCAGCTACCCCGGCTGCTACTAATAATGTTAATTACATGGATGATGGGAATACAAACAATTATCAAGGTACTATTGAACTGATAATACTACATATATTAGAGTCTATTGTAATACTTTTTATATATTACAGCCGGTAATAATAATGAAAATCAACGAGAAGAAGGTGGAAATGACGTAGCGATGAATCACAATCCACGAGATATGTAAAGGCACGACAAGTACTACTTGCTATAAATTGCAAATCAGACGTATGCACTTTAACATTTTATTATATGGAGGGCGTCTACTCCAACGAAGGGTTGTGGATATGTACATCAAGATTGAGACTATGAGGCTAGATTGGTACTCTAATCCCGCGCACCAAAACTTATACTGTGTGAGCTATACGGAGGTAAACTCACATAATATTTGTTTATGCATTGTTATTGTTCATGAATCTTGAAACCTTGTTAATGCCTTTGGCTAAAATGTATGCTCACAAATATGTTTTAGGGGTTGGTTGATGTTATCTCTTTGGAGAGACGCTAAGGTTCTAAGGTTGGCAAGAGAGTTGTGTTGCCAAAATCATTCCCGGGGAGGCGATCGAGACATGCAAATGAGGTTCCTTAATGCTATGGCTATTGTGCGGCGCTTTGGCAAGCCCGATTACTTCATCACCATGACATGCAATCCATACGGGAAGAGATAACAAGCAACCTTGAGCCGGGCGGGAACCACAAGATAGGCGAGCGGTTGCAAGAGTGTACTGGAGGCAAAGTTGCGGGATCTAAAGGATCTTACGGTCAAGAGGAAGTATTTTGGTGAAGTTGCTGCATACGTCCATGTTACCGAAGTTCCAAAAAGGGGCACGCCACATGAACATTTCTTCTTGATCATGAAGTCATGGAGTAAGTTGACAACACCGGATGCATACGATCGAGTAGTTTCGCCGGAGATACCGCACAAGGACAAATACCCGAGTTGCACGATCCGGTTATCGACCATATGTTGCATGGACCGTGTGGCGTCCCGGAATAAAAAATTGTGCTTGCATGGTTGATGGAAAGTGTCGCTTTGAGTACCCTCGACAATTACGTGAAGAAACCCAACAAGGAAATGATTCCTATCCAAAATATAGGAGAAGGGATGATGGACGTCGAGTCAAGATTAGGAGAGCGAGCTAGATAACGGTGGGTTGTGCCATACAACCCCGGCTGCTATTTAGATACAACCTGTCACATTAATGTTGAAGCATGCTCGAGCATTAAAGCGATGAAGTATTTATTTAAGTATGTATATAAAGGTCATGACCAAGCATCATTCTCGATAAATGCGGTGAAAATGGTAGAGATGATGTTGTCATCAAAGAGATACAACAATATAGGAATGCTAGATTCATATCCGCATCCGAAGCTACGTCACGTGATATTGGGATTCCCAATGTTTGGTGTTTATCCCAAGGCGATATTACAACTTCAACTACATCTACCCAATATGCGATCAGTAACATATAATGACGATGATAACTTGGAGGATGTTGTGAGACGCCCGTGTTCAAATAGGACCACACCGACGCGGTATTTCAACAAAACCGAGACGACCGAGCGGCAAGGAAAATATTGTATAGAGAATTTTCGAGAACACTACCGTTGGATCCCCGGAAAGAAAGTGTGGCAAGCAAGGAAACAAGCATCGGCGCACGATATAGGCCGGCTTGTTTATGCTAACCCGACGAAGGCGAGAGATACTTCCTAAGACTTTTATTGAATCATGTCGAGGTGCAACATCATTTGATGATTTGAGAACAAAGGCGGGTGTGGTGCACTCTACTTTCCGAGAGGCATGCGAGAAAAGAGGGCTTATCGAGACAGATAGTACAATCGATGACCGCTGGACCGAGGCCACCATGTTTTGGATGCCGTGTTCCTTGCGAAGGTTGTTTGCTACCATCCTTATATTACGTGAGGCTACTAATATACGCGGGCTATGGGAAAAACATAAGGATGCTCTAGGTGAAGACTTCAAATTTACACATTAGTAACACATCAACAGTGGAGCAAATGGTGCTGAGAGAATTACGGGATATGCTTGAATCAGCGGGAAAAAATATAAAAAACTATGGCCTGCCAGAGATTACCGATATGGGTGCAAGTGCCATTGACAATATGAAGGAGGTTAGGGAGGAACAAAATGTACCCGTAGAACAAGAACACCTAGACATCTTTCATTCTCTAAACAAGGAACAAAGAGAAGGGTTTGATGAAATCATTGAGCATGTCTTTTCCAACAAGAGCCAAGTTTTTTTTTGTAGATGGGCCGGGAGGCACGGGCAAGACGTTCTTGTACAAGGCGCTACTTGCTAGAGTTCGTTCCAAAGGATTAATAGCCATCGCAAATGACCACTTCCTCGTATAGCGGCGTCAATATTGCCTCGGAGGCCGCCTTTGCACACTCTAGGTTTCAAATTCCAATTACAATTAGTGACCCACCACGTGTAAATTTACAAAGCAAGACCCAACTGCAGAGTTGATGCGTAGAGCGTCATTGATTATTTGGGACGAAGTTGCCATGACTAAGCGTCAGTGCATCGAGTGTCTTGATAGGTCCCTACGGGATATCATGGAATGTGCTTTGCCATTTGGAGGCAAGATCATGGTATTTGGTGGAGACTTGAGGCGTGTCCTTCCCGTGGTTACATCGTGGAACAAGAGCACAGTAACGATGCTACCGCGTGCAAAGATCCTATCCGTGGGATCACATAAGGAAAATTAGATTGTCACGTAACATGAGAGCACACGGTCGGACCCTTGGTTTTCCGAGTACCGCTACGGATTGGAAATGGGACCGAGGAAACGATAGGAGATGATTATGTTCGATTTGCCGATGACATTGTGATTCCATATAATGACACCGAGGAGGTCATCAAGACACTAATTGAATCCATTTTTCCATCAATGGAAGAAAATGCAAAATCAGCCACCTATATGAGCTCACGGGCCATCCTATCCACTAAAAATGAACATGTTGATAGGCTCAATGCCATGCTTGATTGAGCGGTTTCCCGGAGGAAAAGGTTTACCACGCTTTGACACTATTGTTGATGATCCTCACAATCACTTCCCTTTAGACTTTTGAACTCAATAACTCCAAATGGCCTCGCCCCCATGAGCCGAAGCTAAAAGTCAATTGTCCCGTAATTCTTCTCCGCAATCTTGATCCCAACAACGGCTTGTGCAATGGCACAAGGCTCATGGTCGGAAGTTTGCAAGACAATGCAATTGATCTTTGAGATCATAGCCGGGCAAAAGACGTAGGCAAGAGAGTTTTTATACCAAGGATACCGTTGTCACCTTCGAATGATAATCCTATTCCTTTTAAGTTCAAGAGAAAACAATTCCCCCGTGAGGTTAAGTTTTGCTATGACTATAAATAAATCACGAGGGACAAACCATTCCTAATGTTGGGATCTATCTTCCGAACCGGTGTTCTCGCATGGACAACTTTATGTTGGTTTATCAAGAGGGTGTCCAGTCAACAACAAGAATTGTGGCAAAACCAAAAATGGATTTGGATCCTACGGGCAAGAG
Source organism: Hyparrhenia diplandra (assembly GCA_015847255.1). Classification (NCBI taxonomy): domain Eukaryota; kingdom Viridiplantae; phylum Streptophyta; class Magnoliopsida; order Poales; family Poaceae; genus Hyparrhenia; species Hyparrhenia diplandra. The sequence goes on along the minus strand of JADLZK010000232.1, from coordinate 232,909 downwards.
CACGAAAAATATAGTTTACTGAGACGCGTCTGAATCGGTGATTAATGGTATGTATGGATTATGACGAAGTTAATTCACTCGGTACCTTTTTACCTGAATTTTAGTTCACCTTTTCTATATATACGTTTGCTGATTTTCTGCAAGTCCCTTCCGAGCCATGTATTAGACATTCATTAACTTATGCTTCCTCTATTGTGTCCTTGCCGGGAGATAGTGGTGGAGGCAACCATGCGGATGTTAAACTACCGGCGCGCCATCCTATTTTTCTTTGAATTGTAAAATATGATGACCTAGATAAGGCCGGTTCTTGTAGCGGGTCCGACAAACGATTAAATAGGGGAAAAGCGTAGCGTGGTTTATCTCACGCAATACGAGAGTATGAACTCCAGGGCGTTTATTGTAATAAATATTTGCGAGAATTGTAATTCAATATTCTTGTATTCTTATGTGGGGCGATGCTCGAACAAACGGCAATTGTTTCAAATTAAGTACGGATCGTTTGATTAGAACTAATCCGAAGCACTAAAAGCGTAGCATATATCTGCGAATATCGGGACAATCTTCTTACAAATTTGCCGGGCATGTACGAACTTTGTTAGACATCCTCGACGCTTTTGCTGATGCTAAAGTTATGGAGGCAATCTCTATTCTTGATTAAGAAGTTAGCTAAAATGTAAATTACATTAGTTATTGCCGCAATATACAAAAAAGTACAATTATCTTCCTATATATTTGGTTGCAAATTTAAGCTTCTCAAAATTAAAACCGTAGCGTTAGCACGGGCATTATACTAGTCCGCGAAGTTCACTTTTCCTCCCTCAACTCTAAAACCCGGACAAATCACCTCCCCCAACTTTTCAAACCATGCATTTTTCCTCCCTCGGCGGTTTTGAAGGCGGTTTTGCTACAGTAACCGTGTGTTGCTACAGTACCAACACGTTTGTCTTTTTTAAAAAAAAAATCCAGTTGAATCTTTGAAAAATCATAGTAAATCATAGAAAAATCATAAAATGAAAACTCGGTTTTGTTGGACTCCACATGAGTAGATCTACACAAAGGAATATATAATATGATAAATATGATATGCTTTAGTATAAAGTTTTTGCTACGAAAATTTTGTCTTTTTTTTTTTTTATTTATTTGTTTGAATCTTTGAAAAATCATAGAAAATCACAAAAATCATAAAATAGAAAATCAATTTTGTTAGACTCCACATGAGTAGATCTACAAAGTGAATATTTAATATGATATGCTTTAGTACAAAGTTCCATAAGGTGAATATATACTTAATTAAAATAATTAGTAGCCCAAATTCTATAATTATTTTGTCGAACTAAAGTATATCATATTGTATATTCATCGTAGATCTACTCATGTAGAGTCCAACAAAAGCGGATTTTTTATTTTATGATTTTTCTATGATTTACTATGATTTTTCAAAGATTCAACCGGATTTTTTTAAAAAAAGACAAACGTCTTTGGTACTTGTAGCAAACCACGGTTACTATAGCGAACCCGCGATTATCAGTAGCAAAACCGCCCTCAAAACCGCTTCGAGGGAAGAAAAATGCATGGTTTAAAAAGTTGAGGGAGGTGATTTGTCCTGGTTTTGGAGTTGAGGGAGGAAAAGCGAACTTATGTGATAGTTGGGGAGGGAATGTGGGGAATTCGGTTTACCGAGGCCTAGAAAAACTTCACGGCCACGCCCGGGTCGACCATAAAACCTAGGAACGAGATCGTCTAACGTTTCTTGCTCGTCGGAGGGACGTTCGGGCCGCTCGGGGCGCCGATGAGCCATCCGATGGCAAGAAACAACACTATTGAAACAAAGTGGACCCATTGGCCCAGAACACGATCGCGGCCCAGTCCGACACAACGGTGGCGAGGACGGACGGAAAAGGGCGCGCGGACCAGACGGAAAAAGGGCGCGAGCCGGCGGAAAAAGCGCCGGTGACGATAAAAAAAAGGCGCGAGGAAGTCGGGCGTGAAGGAGATCGCCGGAAGGAAGATTTGCTATTGTGCTCTTCAATCTTGTATGTAAGTATTAATCCGTCTTCTCCCGCCATCTCTTCAACATGAAAGGATCACTTATAATCGATAGAAGTTCCATCATCGAGTTGCTTGAACTCGATCGAACTCTCCCTTTTGTCATGAAAAAAAAGCGGTGGTTGAATCTGTATTACCCGGATTGATATGGAAGAAGGACCTAATAAAGACCATCATGCTTTCAATATGTAAATCTTTGCAACCCTAATTTGTTATTTTTTATGAGACATCAAATTGATTTTAGTTGTCGTAGATCCCAATCTCAAGTATTGTTACTCGTTGCTTGTTCTCTTGCAATTGCACCTTTGCTCATATTTATTTTTCTATTGTCGAGGTATGCTGCCTAGCTTTGTACCTCATGTTGGCATGGAATTTAGAAATTCGAGATGAGGCTTGGGCATATTGGCTTAGTTACGGTGGATAGAAAGGCTTTGAGGTCGAAAACGGTACACAAACAAAAGAAAATCTGATGGAAAGATTACATCATGTAAGTTTGTTTGTGCAAATGAGGGTCATCGATTGAAAGATAAAAGGGATCATTTAACAAAGTGCCCTCGAAATGAAACTAGAACCGATTGTCAAGTGCACATGATTGTTATAATGGACCGAACGAAGGAAATTTTGAAAGTGACCGATCCGGTTTTGGAACACAATCATCACCGCACCTTCCGAAAACCTTGCACTTAATGGTCTCACAAAGGAAAATTTCAGATTTACAAGCATTTGAAATTGAAACGGATGGATGATGCGAATTGGACCCAAAGTCGCACATGAGTTGGCTAGTCGCCAAGTTGGTGGACCACTCAATCTTAGCTACACCCTTCGTGATCACAAGAACTATTTGCGGTTCAAGAGACAACGAGAGATGGCGTATGGCCAAGCCGGTAGCATGCTTAAGTATTTTCAAGACAAAATTGCTTTGAAAACCCATCATTCCAATATGCATTGCAAATGGATTGTGAAGAACAAATAGCAAACATATTTTGGGCTGATGCTAAAATGATTGTGGACTATGCACACTTTGGGGATGTTGTTAGTTTTGACACTACTTTCGAAACAAACAAGGAGAGCGAACCTTTTGGTGTCTTTGTTGGGTTCAATCATTTTAGACAAACGGTAGTTTTTGGTCTTTGCTTTCTTGTATGATGAAACTTTTGAATCCTTCAAGTGGTCATTTGAGACATTTCTAAAATCTCATAATGGGAAACAACCTAAAACATTTTTTACGAGATCAAGATGTCTTTTGCAATGGGGAAGGCGATTCTGAAGTGTTTGCGTAAGCATGGCATGGATTATGCACCTTCCACATCATGCAAAATCTTTGTCAAACATCTACATGAAGAGAACGATGATGAGAAGAAAAAAAGAGAAGAAGAACCGAAAGAGAAAAAAGAGAAGAAGAAAGAGAAGGAAATGAATGAGGAAGAGCTTGAAGAAGAAAGTATTCTATCGATTTTTTGCGCATGCATGTTTGAGTATGAAGACATTGCGAGAATTTGAAGAAAACTTCACCCTTATAAGGCAAAAGGTGAGCAAGCAATCTTGGTTGGATAGCATATACAAGTTGAAAGAAAAATGGATGAATGTTACATGAAAGATGTCTTCACATTGGGAATGAGAAGTACACAATTGAGTGAGAGTTTGAACAATGATTTAAAAATACATTTCAAATCTGATTTTGACATCATCCGGTTCTTTAAGCATTTTGAAAGGGTGGTACAGGGGAAAAGGAATAATGAATTGGATTCGAATTTGATTCAAGGAAAAAATTGCCTAAATTACGTGTAAGGACACCACCACCCATGTTGGTGCAACCGGCAATCTGTACCGCCCACCTATATTTGAAGCTTTTCAAGGTGAATATGAAAGATTTTTAGCGGCTTGCAGCAAGGTATTGGGTGGTGATAATACATATCTAGTTGGAGATTTTACCTTTGAGGAGGATTACAAAGTTATCGGTGACCCTTTGAAGCAAAAGCGGTTGAGTGTAGTCTGCCGCGCGGTTTGATAGAATTGGGATATTGTGTAGCCATGCTCTTAAAGTTCTTGATTTAATGAGTATTAAGTTATTGCCACCACAATACGTGTTAAAGAGATGGACACGAGAAGCACGGAGTGGAACTATACAAGACAAGCATGGAAGAAATATAATTGAAAATCCAAATATGGATGCTTTGCTTCATGCGCAGATATATGTCTAACAAATTTTTAATTTGGCATATCAAGCTGCCATCTTTCCTCAATGCACCATGTTAGTGGACAACACGCTTGACATCCTTTGTAAGCAAATCGAAGAGATGATCATTACATGTCCAAGCATTTACGTGAGTCCATCCGTAGTTTGCACAAATGCTCCTCCACCAAATGATGTGTTGAGTAATGCACGCCTAAAGAAAAAGGAGGTCGAAACAAAAACTTCAAAAGCGAAGAAAAACCTGGCTTGATAAGAAGCGCAAGTTTAGAAAAAAAGAGAGAAAACAAAGCTACATCACGGTTTGGGGAAGAGGCAAATAATGATGTTGCGGTAGAGATGAAGTACCGGGAAAAGCACAAGCTCAAGCACTACTTGGAGATGGTATCGATTCTAAAGATCACATGGGTGGCCTTAGCTTCACCCAAATGCTAATGGTAATATTGCTGATATAGTTAGTTTACAAATTCGGATATGACAATTTAGAAAATCTTACTTCTTTATTTAATTTATTTCGGGGACCAATCACGTAAGATCTTTTTTACTAGATGTTGGTGAAGTACGCTTTTGCCATACGAGTTCGGGTTACGGATGCATCACCTTAGTTCGATCCCGGAAGCATGAACTGAATAAGCATGAACGAATAGGAATGTTTACAATCCCGCAATGACAGATCGCGAAGTCTTATCATAGCTGTATTGTAATTTGCTTTTGCCATAATTGTGCTGAAATACATTTGATAAAAACAATCTGTCACATTCTCGGTTTGCCATCGTGAATTGATATCAATACAATGACCCAAGTACAATAACCATACGACCAAATTGACACAATAATCGGGCTCAAGTACCAAACACGCTACTATCTGAAGTTTTGCTTCTCAGCTTGTTGCATTTGCCATCCTACTGATCGCAGTGGTGGCCGCCTTCCTCCGGTTCCACCTTGGTAGCACCGACGACCCTCCCTGGTCTTGCCCCTCGGCGCTAGCAACCCCGTGCGAGTCCCAACCGTGGCACGGCCATCGGCGGCGGCGGTGGTGATGGCGCCGGATCCGACCACTCCATGATGGCCTAGGTGTTGGGGACGAGCGCGACAAGGATCCGGCGTCGATGGATGGTGAAGAGCGAGTAGCGGCACCCGGCGATGCTTGCGGCGACGAGAGCAGCGGCACCGGCCGGCGGCGGCGGCCATGGTGAGCCGCCGGCGGCCATGGTCGCTGCCGGGCGACGGCGCTCTCCCTTTTCTTCGGGGCAAAGGAGAAGTGCGGCACTGGCCGGTCATCTCCCCGTGCATCTGGCCGCATTTAGATATTGGGCGGTATATGGGCCGCATGGTCATGGACTCTTTACTTTAGTATGCGCCGCCGGATGCCCTATCAACGTCCCACAGCAGCGAACGTTCCTCTGCCGGCCAGGAAGAAACGTTAGGCGATCTCGTTCAAAACCTAACGGAACCGCAGCAAGCAACTAGTTTGGGCTGGTGGGTCTGAAAACTGGCCCAGCCCGTGAAGACAACGCCCCTTTGCGGCTGGGCGAGAGGGCTACTGGTTTGGGCCAACGCGTACTTGTGTGCTATTTCAGCGGAGGAGGAGGTAGACAGGTTTGTGGCCCAGCCCAGTACCGACCGCTTATCGCTGGGCGGCGCCGGCGATCGCTGCCGTAAATCGCTCACGTGATGCTGCCTGTACGGTACGGCTTCGTCGTCTCGTGTCGTCTCCATCTAGAGAAACGGCTCGTCGTGTCCGTGGGCGGCGTCGGTGTCGGCGAGTGGCATGCTGTACCCGGCCGTGCACTTTTCAGCTGCCGCTGCCAGCACCAGGTCACATATCATATCGCAGTGTGCCGAAGCAGATGCAGCAGCAGCCGGACAGCGAGTCGCGTAGCGATGCATCAATGCAACCATGCGCCACACCACATAGGCAACGACACGATACAGAAATCGCATGTGGCAACTGTATATATACAGCACAGAAAATACAATTACTACTCATGGAGTTACAAGTACGAGTAGGACCGTGAAACGCATCAGCAAGGACCGTGAAACGCATCAGCAGGACCGTGCTGTGCCGGCCCCGGCATGGTCCAAGTCCAAGCTAGCTCTAGAGGCTAGTAGAGCCCAGCACGGCAGCTCCTAGTTCTTTGCAAGTACTAGTAACAAATGACAAGCCCTTTGTTCCACTTGTTGCACACAAGCAAGAAAAGAGGAAGAAGGGGAGATGAAAAGGTGGAGTCTGAAGCATATGCACGGCGCCAGGTCATTCATTGATGGCGGGCACATGAGGAAGCAGGCGCTGGCGCTGCTGTACACATGGACATGGGTGACTTCACGCACGTACTGTACGCCTAATCACACAGCCAGAGAGGCGATCGGGCCGCGTCGTGTCGTGTCATGCTCATGCGTGTGCATGTACATGTACCCGCAGCGGCATTAATAACGAACGAACGGTACGTCCTCCTCCGTTCTGTTTTGACGACTTGGCCTTGCCTTGCCGACCCGACGCCGGCCGACCGTGCTCCGATCCGATCCTCGCCGTGCCGTGCCGAGACCGAGGGAGCGACAGCGATGCTGCGAAAGCCCCAGAGCGTGCCCATGGAGGAAAAGCGAAACAGACCGCACCAACACAGTGACCCGCACCGCGCCTGACCCAGCTCGGCGTCACAGTGCCGCGCGCCGCAGGTTACAGCTATGCTACAGGTTACGCTACGGGTAGGAGTACGGCACTACGGCTGCACACGCATGGGCCGGCAGCTTTGGCTGTCTGCGGGGCGCGGTGCGGGGCAGCACGCCGAGAATGATTTTGCGACGCGGAACGCGCGGCGCGGCGCGGCGCGGCACGGCACGTCCGTCCACCATGGCGCTTGGTTTCAGTCGTTTCGGCGCCGCGCGCAGCGGCGCAGGGCAGATGGATCGGCGGATCGGGGGCAAAAGCTAGCTTTTCGCATCGCACCAGTGGCTGGCAATGATGGCATGGCCGCATTGACCGGCCGCCATGGCCGGTCCCTTGGCTGCATTGCTCGCAGAGTCGCATACTCCTACTACTGTAGTAGGCCTGTGGCAGTGTGGCGTGGCCTGCACCACGCGCCGCTCAGCATGGCAGCAACAGCGCCGGATGTGGCAAAGCCTGTCCGTCCCCCGTCCTCCTCCTCCCAGAGAGAGGCAGACGGGTGCAGCGGCAAGCAACGACGACGACAGCAGAGGAGAGGACATGCACGGCCAAGCAGTCGTCATGCAGACGCACTCCACGAAGAGCAGAGATGGGGGCGGGAGCACGCACGCTAGCTGCAGCCAGGGCCAGGCCAGAAGGTTGCACGGCACCGCGCAACTGCAAACACTGAAAGCAGCAGCGCTGAACCTGAACTGCACACACCATACCGTACAAACACACACACGCGGATGCATGGCTCAGGGATAAAAAAACTACAGGTCTACAGCTAGCCCTGCCCTGTCATGGCAACACTGTTTGTTGTACTCTACCACTCTCTTGAGCCTTCAGTCTTCACTCTTCACCGCAGTCAAGTTGTACCTGCGCGGCGCTGGACCACGCGACCACTGGACGCAGCCATGGCGCACCTGTCCAAGCTTGCTTGGTCCCCTAGCGCCCCGGCTCTACCTCTACGTACTCCTCGGGTGGCCCGGCCGTCGTCGGCTCGTCGTCCTCTCCGATCCTCATGAGTCATGCCTGCAGCGCGCCTCCGTGGATTTGACTTACCGTCCCCGGCCGTCCTCTGCGGCGCGGCCGCCGTCCGTCGTCTCGTCAGCAGCATGCGCCGGCGGCGTAGGCGAAGATCTGGTGCACCACCGTCGCCACCTCGTCCGCCGTCGCCACCTCGCACCCTTCCTCCATCTGCACGTACACAGACATGCGATTAGTAGCTTTTATACTAGGTTAGGGACGACACGCGCATGCAGAGTTAGCTCGAGCTGGTGTGGTTGTGTATTGCGCGCGTCGCAGATTCCAAGGACAAGAGGGAAACAGACATCCAGGGAAAGCTGAGGTTTGTAAGGGCTAATCTGTCTGTAATGTAATGACTCGAGCCCGGCCGGTGGACGGTGGTCTCGTCTGTGCCTGGCCCTGTACAAAAATGCAAGACCACCATTGTCGTGTCTCATCGTATTCGAACACTCCATCTACATACCCAAGCCCTGCCTAACAGAAACGAACAACACCCTTGCAGGTCTTTGAGAGAGATCCCACGCAACCGCAACGCTCCACGAGGAAAAACAATCCCTTCGCTTTCTGCGACCATCATGGCTGCAGCAGCAGCTTGCATCGAGTGCATGTGCATGTCAGCGTGTACCGCAATCTCACAAAGATATCTAGCATCATGCTACATTGGCACTATTAGTATTAGATTATGCGAGCTAGTTTGGCCCCAAATTTAAAAGTCTGAATTTCTTTGTTCATGTTCTAAGAGTATCTCCAAGTGTCTGGGTTAAAAAGAGCACTAGAGGTTGTCATTTGGGATGCTTCTTACAACTATTGTAAACAAATAAAATAGACTCAACAATGTCGCCAACATTTCTTTTATCTTAAAACGAAATGCAAAGAATTTACTCCTACTGAATTTATAATAATAAAATGCTTGGGGATAATGATGCCAATGTAGTGTTAACTAATTACTAGTAGAGTATATGATATTTGGTATCGTACTAATAATACAACATATATTACATAATGCTAGTTTTGTCCCATAGTTAAGTCTGAGTTTCTTTGTTAATATCATGTTCTACGAGCATCTCCAAGTGGTTGGGTAAAAAAAAAAAAAACAGTAGATGTTGTTATTTAGGATGCTTCATGCTTATAAAAATTCTAGGAAACAAAGAAAAAAAAAATGTGCTCCTAGTCTCCTACTGCACAATTGTCGTCTACTACATATTATTGAAATGAAAGCAAAAAAAAAAAAAAAAAAAAAAAAACACGTACCAAAACTATAATTTTTAAAAAACCTCTCCCGAATTTAAGTCGTGTTTTTATCTTTCTCAAATATATAGGTGGATTTTAAATCAAGTGCAGTTCATGTCTTTCTTTTCTTCCTCAAATATAGAGCAAGTATACTCCCTTGCACTTTTGCACAGGTGGTGGATTACAAATCAAGGCAATTTTTTTTAACACAAAACGGGAAAGATGAAAAGGGTACTCGCTTTTGCACTTTGCGCCGGTCAAACACATGATTGGGGAAAACAAGGGAGGGACAATGGAAGTGCGTGCGTGGGGAGGAGGGGAGACGGACGGGACGTGCATGAGCATGACAAGCAAGTAAAATCGACGTGACACTTGTCGCTGACCTTAAGGTTGAAGCAGTACACGACGGCGTCATGTCCGACGGAGGTGACGGCGAGGTGCAAAACCGCGAGTCGGAGGTCCTCGAGCGCGGCCACGGCGCGCACGAGCCGCCCGGGCCACCGCCTCCCGCGACGCGCACGCGCACGTGCCCGCCCACCGCCGCCGTCGCCTCCACGTCCACGCCGGCGCCGCGCGGCGAGTCCGAGTAGCTCGCGTACTGCGGAGACACGAACACGCCGTCCGACGAGGCCGACGCGGCCGTGGCCACCGCGGCGCCGGCGCCCGTCGTACCGCCGCGCCGCGCGGCCGCGGCCGCCTGCAGCGCCACCAGCTGCTGCTCCAGCTGCTTCACGTAGTCGATCGCGCCGCCCACCACCGTCGCCTGGTCGCCCTGCATGCAATGCAATGCAATAGTTGTTGTGTTGCATCGTCGTCAGATCGGAAGGAACGCAGCATTGTCTCGTCTGCATGCACGGGCGTTGCATGGCTTTGGCTTACGCGGGGGATGTAGCTGGAGGGGATGAGGGAGCGGAGCGAGGCGAGGTGGTCGTTCATGAGGCGCCGCCGGTTGCGCTCCACGGCGATGTGCGTCATCCGCTGGCTCTCGGCCTCCTCGGGCTTCCTGCGCTTCTCCGGTGGTGCCGCGGCGGCGCGCGCGGGCCTCGGACGTTTCCGCCGCCTCTCGGTCCTGCTGGCCACGGGTGCAGACACCGCGGCCGCCGCAGGAGGAGGAGCCACCGCCTGCGTGACGCAGCTCTCGAGCAGGTCGAGGTCCAAGGCGTGCCGCTTGCGCCCGTCATGCTGCTCCTCCGCCTCCACCATGACGCCCGCTCCCTGGAGCAGCGCCAGGAAGGGCATCTGCGCCGCCGCGCTTGTGCTGGCCGCCTGCTGTTGCTGCTGCTTGTCCGCCCACTGTTCCATTACGACCGCCACCGTCGTCGCCACACCATCGCCGGAAGGGGAGCAAGAAAGGCACATCATCAGCAAGCCGATCGAGAAACGGGAGCAGCAAGTACAAGAGCAAGGCCATTATTAAAGAGATTCCTAGTAGTCGAGTCGATCTCCTCCTAGGAAGAGCAGCCAGCGAGCACAGTGGCGCGCATTGAATTGTGCGTGCGTGCCGGCCGCAGAGCTGCTGCCACTGCGACGACCAGACATTAGGGAAGGAGAAGGAAGCGGCAGGATGCAGGAGCAGGAGAATTTACTCCATTGCATTTACGACGAGCTTCCTCCACAGAGAAGCTGGCGCTGGAAACGGAAGCTGCTTGCTCCATAACCATAACTCCATTGCCGGCCCCCCTCCTCAGCTTCGTAGGTGAACTTACCAGCGAAGAGGCGGCGATGGGCCCTTGCAGCTGCAGCTGCATCCTCTCCATGAGATGTTGTTGGCAAGGCAAGCCGCGTCTCTATACAGTAGCGCGTGGTAGCAATAACTGCAGCAAGCAACGAGGGAGTAATGAGCCCCTCCCTGAGGCGGCAGCTGCTGCAGTTGCAACTTGAGAGCCTGCAACAGCAACCCTCGCGCTCTCCCTGTGGCGGCGGCAGGCTGCAAGCTGGGGCTCCAATTAATTTGTGGCGCTACTGCTACCACTACCACTAGTAGGAACGGCAGGATTAGCAGCTGCAGCAGAAGCACTGTAGACTGCACTCTGTGGCCTTTGTTTAGATGGCTAAAATTTTGAACCGTATGTCACATCGCATAATCAGAAGACGTTTTTGTTTGTCGATGGTAAATATTATCTCACCATGGAGTAGAACTAGGCCAAAAGAATCGTCTCGCAATGTACATCTAAACTGTGTAATTAGTTATTTTTTTTCGCTACATTTCATACTCCAAACATATCTTTTTGGTGTATTTAATGTATATGTCTTTTGGTGTATTTAATGTGATGTGATGGAGAGAAAGTGAGGAAAAAGGTTAGAAATTTTAGCAATCTAAACAAGGCCTGTGTAATGGAACAGGAAGGAGGCCATTGGTAGGCGAGGCCTGGGATCCTTAAGAGAGTGTGAAAGTGAGAGGAGGGGGGGAGGAGTTGTCTCTTCTCCAACGGGTGGGGGTGGTGGTGGCCTTGTGGGTAGGGCATTGCAGTGCAGCTAGCTCTAGCTGGGGCAAGGATTTGGATTTGGGAGCTGGTGGATTTGTGCAAGACGTGAATTATTGCGGGTGTCCGGTGACATGCATGGAGCGGCCGGCTAGCGTAGCGGATTTGTCGCCACCGAGGGCAGCGGCCGTCCGCGTGGCCCAGTCGGCCAGCCTCCGCTCGCCGACCGACCTGCCGTTGCCCATGCTGCCGTTCCGCTTGCGCCCTGCCGCCGGCCTCCATGTCGCTGGTTTTTCTCCCGTGTCTGTTAGCCTAGGCCAGCCTGCCGCAGGAGGTCTGCCCGGTTGGGGCTCTCCTCGGACACCGTGCGGTGCGCCCAGGGGTTGCCGGGATCGCCATATGCCATCGATCAGAGCACGCAGGTTTGTTTCAAAGCTCGGCCAAGGACTCAAGGAGGTTCAGGTTGCGCATGTGCGCTTTATTAAGTTCACAAGTGGAAGGTTAATTTGAAGAAATTATCATAAGACTAATTAAATAATAAATTATATCTTTTATAACAAGCCTAGTCAGAAACATAATGGTACTCTGTTTGTCTGGTCTTTGTCGTCAATGGTCATTAATCGAAGCGCCGCCTCCGTTAAGTCAGCATTATATATAAACATTTATATTACAGACACGAGCGTGGTCACGTAAATTAGTTCAGAAACTCTCCAGTTTTCAGAGATAGAGACCGACAGGCCGTTCTGTTTTGAATTCCAGCTGCAACTTGGTCTATTCGCTGTGCAAACGTAGGAGTACGTACGTATTGTGTTTGTGTCTGCGTCCACATACAGTAATGGCCAACGATGGTCGCACTCCTGTAGAAGTAGTGTATTTTGGCATGCCGCCGAAGTGGCATCTGCACGTACTGGACGGTCCATTTTGCATGGGGCAGACGTACCGCAGACGGGCCATCAAAACAGCGTTTATATCGTCGTATAGGCGCGCGCATGCTGCACCTGCACACCACCGTCGGGCGACGGACTCTCGGACCACTGATGGCTGTACTGATCCATTGACAGACCTATGTTTCGACGGGATCAATCGATCACGTTGGCTACGCTCTGCTGCCGGCTGCCGCGCGACGAACGTTCTTGGCTCCGCGCCGGTAAACTCGTACTTTCGTGGGAAAAAAAAGTTGTTCTATTGATTTAGGTTGATGGCTAATTTAATAATATTTGGTAGAGAATAAGCTGAAATAAGATGGAAGAAGAGCAAGCGATCTTCTCGACACGTGGGGACTAAGGCTAGCCCGGTATTCACGCGGATCGAGAAATTAGACATCGACATCGCAGCTCCATAAGATGTGGAGGTAACCATTTGAGAATGCTCAAATGCAAAAAAAAAAAAAAAAAAAAAAAAAAAAAACTTAGAACCCAAACATCGCACTAGGTTTAGATCGACCAGAAGCCACAACAAATAAGGCGTAAGGTCTACTAAGTGTCTAACTCAAAGAGATTGTTCGAGGATTAAGGTTTTTGATTTTTAAAATGTTATGCCATTCCACTATTTATTTTTGGAGTGGGACTAAACCTAACAAGATCAAACTATGATAGAAGGTTTTATATACTCCCTCCGTCCCCAAAATAAACGACGTTTTGGGTTCCACTAAGTTTGACTTTTTGTAGAAAATACGTAGAAGATTTAAATCTCCAAATAAATTTGTTAAAAAACTAGATCAAAAAGATCTTTCCAATGATACTAATTATGTAATATAAATATTAATCCTATTTTAGTATATAATTGCTCCCTTCCCGTGTCTTATTTTGGGACGGAAAAAAAAAAAAAAAAAAAAACCAGAGAGAGATGTTGCAGCCTGTCTAATTTAGCGAGGCACAGATATGATTTCTTATTCCTATAATTATCTCGCCTCTAGTTTAGATAACTTACGTCATGTATATAATCTAGAGCATATTTGGATGTCACCATATTCCACACAAATCTGACTTTTACACCCTAGCTTTTACCTTAATTAGTTTCCATAATGTGAACATAGCCTAGCTTCTAGATAGTAAAAAAAAAAGACCATTCTAACCTTCTCTGTTTTATTGGTAGCTGCACCGCTACAACGAGGATACTTTGGACACATTTTAATTTCGAAAAAAAAAAACAGCCCATCCAAGCTTTATAACAACTTAACAGCCTAGCTTTTGCAAGTTACCTTGCACATAATCTAAAAACTATGGATTGAACGAACGAAATATATGGGCGGCGGTATTTCAGCAGTGCGAGAGCGGGACGCATGCAAGCCACACGGTACGGCATGCAGTTGTCTTGTTTTCCTTTTGTTAGCTCCCGCTCTCGCCCGGTCGACCTCACGGGCACAGCTGGGAGCTGGGGCGCGCCGCGACGGACGATCGCCCACGGCACTCGCGGCATGCAAACCGGCTGAAGCCCCTGATCAACTGGTGTGGTGATACGGCGAGATGGCGCCAAGGACAACAAGCATGTACATCAGGATCTGCGTGCGAACGGAATGGGCGCGCGGAGACTTTTGGCGAACGCGACAGCGGGCGGCGTCGGCGTCATGCGCGCGCGTGGCGCCGGTCGCGATGATGCCAATCGAGACACCTGGAAAATAGAAACGAAACGAAGGAACGGCGAGCCGCCGGCGCCGCACGCGGTCCGCTTGGTGGTTTCCGCGGCAGCTTGACCTCGACCTGGAGGAGACCGGCGGCCGGTCCGCTTGGTGGTTTCCGCGCCAGCGAGCTTGACCTCGACCTGCAGGAGACGCCGGCCGCCCCGGGCGCAGGGATAATTAAGGGACGTCCATATTTTTAAAGACCGTAGACACCAGCTGGGATCTGACACGGGTTTGTGTTGTGAAGGCGCAATGTGACGGTGCCTGCCTAGGAACGTACCCGGTCCAAGTCGTGCACTAGCTTAGGGCCGTCGATGCAGCGATATCCGGAGACTCGAAGGTGACACCCGGTGGTTCATTTATTATTTTTACCTTACTGGAAGTCTGGAATTCTCACTCGGAATGGAAGCATGCATGGCCATCGACGATGCGTCGGCAGCTAGCTGAACACAGTGTGGCCCGCACCCTCCAATGCTCCGACCTCCATCGCCGTCGATCGTCGGGTCCGGGGAACAGGAGGACAAGGCGATGGGGAGCCGCGCGCGGCACGGTGTGCTCGGCCTCATCGGCGGCACGCAGGTCGCATTATTGGCGGCGATTCGCGTTTTTACATGCGAGACGAGCCAAATCTTGGGCCTTCTGCCTGCGTGGATCTGCACCGACTCCGAGGCAAGCCAACCAAGGCAGCGCTTTTACTCGTCGCGGCCGGCCTCTTCCCGGTCGTCTCCATCTGTGAGCATCATCTCCCCCGGCTCCGTCACAGCTTTTTAGCTGCCAGCCGGTTGCAGCAGTAACTTGTTTTCACCGCGCTGCGCTGGGCAGCGGCGGTAGACGATGGCCCGTCACTCCGTCTGTCCTTGTCCGTGCGTGCGTCCCTCTCTGCTACAGCTTTTTTTGTGCGTACTGCCCGAGGTATGATGTGTGTTTCAGTGTTCTTCGTTGTACCTTTTATAGGGATTTGATATCTTCTCATCAGCTTTCTCAACACTCTCTAGCTGGCGGAGCAGCAGCAATGCAATGCAAATGGTTGATGAAGGGGCTGGGGCAGCTCAAAGACAGACAGAGCTCGGAAAACGAAGCCTGAAGCATGCGGCCTTGTTTAGATGGTAACTAGGAGTAAATTTTTTCAACTCAAACTCATGTAGCATTTTTATTCGTATTTGGTAAATATTTTCCAATCATGGGATAACTAGACCTAAATGATTCATCTCGTGATTTATAACAAATCGGTGTAATTAGTTATTTATTTCACTCTCTTGAAATTTAGAGTGTATCTAAACAAGGCCCAAGAAAGCCTTCTGGATACTAGTATGGACGTGTGTAACTGATTGCCATTTTCATTTTTTCCAGAAGTCAAGCGACCGGCGATTATATATTAAATATATAAATAAGTAATTAGTATTATCTAAAAAATCTTTAAGTCTATTTTAATAAATATATTTGGAGATATAAATGTTGCATGTATTTTAAACAAATCTAGTTAAAATTCTTTGAATGGTAGTTGCCTATCTTATTGCAGTGCTCGTGAGATAAGAGAAGTGACAAATGAAAGGTAAAAGTTTGACTTACACGCTTCCCATAGCATCATCGTTTTTAGGACGGAGAGAGTAATAAATTTGTTATGCCGGTTTTTGTGGAGAGTTTTATTATAGAGTTTCATAGATATTTAATTTCATGACTCATAGAGAGTTCTTCTTTCGTCTTGAGAGCTTCATCTAGATGAAACTCATTTATCCTCCATCTTTAAATATGTCTGACAACTTATTTGTGTCATGTCGGCTAGCCTGAGATTGGATTTAAAGATTTTTCCAATAATGCTAATATGTACTGTAAATATTATTATTTATTAATATATATTTTTAGTTGAAGTTGTTTATTTGGATAGCGGAAACGACTCATATTTGGTGACACAGGAGTAGGAGTACTCCGTACTCGTATAGGAGTATAGTACGGAGTACGAGAGGCTGATCAGCAGAGGCAGCATTTCCAATGAAGCAGCAGAGGGTCAGGGCCAGAACCAGAAGCAACAGCAGGTCAGAGCTCGCTGCACCTGCTGTACACGCAGGAGACACGTACGGGGCCGGCCGGGCAGGGCAGGCACAGAGAGACTACCGTACACGTGCACGTCCAGTTGTACTCATTAGTGTGAAATTTCACCGTTCTACTCCAATGTTTAGTAGGAGTACTACACATTCTTTGGCCTTTCATCGTACTACACGTACCAAATAGTATATTTACCACACGCCGGCGAGAGGAGAGACCGAGCCAGAGTAGATGTAGCCACGGGAGTCCAATAGGCTCTCGAATGATAGATGCTGTGCTGCTGCGTGGCCATGGGGATATGGCTATGAGAGATCGACCGAGCGGGGGCGCGGGGCTTGCTTGGACGCATCTGCATGCGGCGGCCGGCCGGGAAATAATTGGCGAGATTTGTTTCGGTTGCTGCCGGGATCTGGTGACGGGCAGCCAGCCCAGGCATGCACGCACGCCGCTCCAAAGTACCGAGGGGTACCGCCCCGTTTTAATTGGACTGACAGAGCACTCTCTGCCTGGTCTGGTCCAGTGAAAAACTCATCCTGCCACTGCCGGTTTCACTCTCTCTCTCACACACACACACACATCACATCACATGAAGGACCAGCTACTGTAGCCCTAGCAGTGTACCACCAGTCACAGGCAGGCCGGCCGCGTGTTCGCTGCGGAACTATGCAACAAATGCAAGAGCTAAACCGCAATTAACACGAGAGGAGGGGAGCATTTCGCCCAGCAGCGCAGGGCAACAGAGATGCTTTCTTATTTGTGCCATTTGTGGTACCACCACCAACCTGCTTTTCCCGTGCTCCATCTCCTTATTATTCGCCTTCGATTCCATACTAGTCACGTCAAGACACGGCCGCGCTTTGTATCCAAAAAGAAAAGACACGGCCACGCTTTCAGACCCCTGTGCGGTAAATGTAAAACTGGAGTTTTAGTAGAGATAGTATATAAAACCTTACATTCATTTATTTTTTACCATTAAATTAGGTACACTTACAAATGCTATATAAATAATTTTTTTTACTATAAACTTAGTTAAAGTTGAGCTAGTTTGGCCGGTATGAATCCGCTACTTTGATATAATCAAGAATTCATACAAAAAATATTAATAAAATCAGCATTTCTAACCATCACTTTTCTACGACACATGCGGTATCTTCTCTGCACAATCATATGCCATCATGAACCTACTTTCAACCCAAGATAAAAAACAGAAGTCGGCCTATTGCGCTACATTCAAAGGTGAGTGGGCACTCTTAACGAGTGAATGTTCTTGGGAGGATTCACAGAAATTTTCACTATCTAATGCATCCATGAGTAACAGCGACGAAGCCGAAACCGGGGTGGGGGGGGTCTTCTTCTTCCTCCTCCCCTCCCTCCTTTCCCTCTTCTTCTTCCTCATGGTGGTAGTGGTGGCTTAGCCCTGGGCTCCATGAAAATCATGGCGGTAGGGGCTGGAGCCCGGATAGCCCCCTGCTGGCTTAAGTAAGCCACATGCATCAAGTGTCTCTTCATGGATAGCTAAAGATACAAGTTCAATTCATACCGCCTCTACGTAGAGGCCTTTAGAAATCTGAATAACACAAAAAAAAACATGGACACATAAGAAGACGGATTATCATGCATATCTAATTCAATTTTGGATGGACCGTTTGGCCTTTGCCACGCACTAGAAAAATTCATGAATGAAAATTTTAGGAAAAAGTCCACATTCCCTCCCCCAACTATCACAGAAGTTCACTTTTCCTCCCTTAACTCCAAAACCGGACAAATCACCTCCCTCAACTTTTCAAACCATGCATTTTACCTCCCTCGGCGGTTTTGAAGGCGGTTTACTACAGTAACCGCGGGTTTGCTACAGTACCAGTGCCTTTGTCTTTTTCTTTTTTTAATTCGGTTGAATCTTTGAAAAATCGTAGTAAATCATAGAAAAATCATAAAATGAAAAATCTAGTTTTGTTGGACTCCACATGAGTAGATCTACACAGTGAATGTATAATATGATATGCTTTAGTACAAAGTTTTTTTGCTACGAAGGTTTTGTCTTTTTCTTTTTATTTATTTGGTGAATCTTTGAAAAATCATAGTAAATCACAGAAAAAATCATAAAATAGAAAATCTAATTTTGTTAGACTCCACATGAGTAGATCTACACAAAGTGAATATATAATATGATATGCTTTAGTACAAAGTTCTACACAGTGAATATATAATTAATTAAAATAATTCATGGTGCAACTTCTATAATTATTTTGTTGAACTAAAAAGTATACCATATTATATATTCACTGTGTAGATCTACTCATGTGGAGTCCAACAAAACTAGATTTTTTTATTTTATGATTTTTCTATGATTTTTCAAATATTCAACCAGAATTTTTTTTAAAAAGGAAAAGACAAAGGCACGGGCATTTACTGAAGCAAACCCACGGTTACTGTAAGAAAACCGTGGTTACTGTATCAAACCGCCTTCAAAACCGCTCGAGGGAGGTAAAATGCATGGTTTGAAAAATTGAGGGAGGTGATATGTCCGGTTTTGGGAGTTGAGGGAGGAAAAGTGAACTTATGTGATAGTTGGGGGAGGTAATGTGGACTTTTTCCAAAATTTTATAAGAATAAGTCCAACTCGGATAGAAACGCTCGCTTCGCTGTCAAATAGGCTAAGTCGTAGCGTAAGCCCAGCTACAGCCCACCGTAGCCCAGCTACGGCAGGGTCCAAAAAAAGAAAAAAAATTCCCCGTCTCGAGGCAAACCCGCGCCGCCAAATCACCGATTCGGGTCCTATCCGGCAGGTACGTACGCCACAGCTTCCGTAATGCTCCGGCTGCCCTTCCCGCTCCTCTCCCACCTCCCACACACGAAACCGGCCGCAGTCCGCCCACGCCCTCCACCTGCTCGACGATATGCCTCCGCCTCCTCCGCGGCCTTCTCCCCACCTCCCTCTCCTTTGCTACCTCCGCTACCCCCGGCCTCCGCCTACGTCCACCTCCCCTTCTGCCGCAAGCGCTGTCATTACTGCGACTTCCCCATCGTCGCCCTCGGCTCATCCTCAACCCCCACCAGTGGCGGTGGCGAGGCCGCGGAGGACCCCAGGATCGTAGACTACGTGCGTCTCCTGCTTCGCGAGGTCTCGGCCACGCGCCCGGTCTCCGACGACGGCGTGCCGCTCGAGACCGTCTTCTTCGGGGGCGGCACGCCGTCGCTCGTCCCGCCGCGCCTCGTCGCCACGATCCTCGACGCGCTGCGCGCCAGGTTCGGACTGTCGGCGTGCCCCGAGGTCTCCATCGAGATGGATCCCGGCACGTTCGACGCCGCCCGCCTCAGGGAGCTCGTGGGCGTCGGCGTCAACCGCGTCTCGCTCGGTGTGCAGGCGTTCCAGGAGGACCTGCTGCGGGCGTGTGGACGCGCGCACGGCCTCAAGGAGGTGCACGAGGCCGTCGGGATCGTCACGGCGTGCGAGGGGCTGCAGAACTGGAGCATGGACCTCATCTCCTCGCTGCCCAATCAGACCCAGGAGATGTGGGAGGAAAGCTTGAGGTGCACGGTGGATGCAAGGCCCACTCACGTTTCCGTGTATGATCTGCAGATTGAGCAGGGCACCAAGTTTGGGCAAATGTAAGTGAATTTTCTTCTTCGTTTTTTTGTGAATTCTACAACTTTTTATGGAAAGGGTATCTATCCTCAAGTTACTTATTACAGAAACAAATGGTAGACAGTCTCATCATCACAGAACGAGCAGCAGCACTCAAAGCCTCACACCGGCCACTCTGCATATCAGAACTGGCAGCTGAAGAGACATGCTGGCTCTAATCTCCATGCCCCATCCAGGCATCCACACTTCCAATTCTGATATAGTTGTTACATAGTTCCACCCAACTTTGGGCGGTTATTTTGCCATCTTCTGCAATGTCCCATTGATACTCCCCATGTTCACCAGCTTATTGGACTTAAATGAAACTCGGCAACACCATAGCATCATAATGATATCTCCAATGACTTGACTCATCCCTGACCATGATCACTCCTGAAAACAAATAGATTATATGTTTTGCATAAGCACCATAAAGTAGCAGCACAAGGACAATTCAAAATGTCATTCTTTTTTTTTATTACTACTAATCCACCTGTGGGCAACTGACCCAAAGTCACTAATGCTCTTTTCTTTCTTAATTTTACAATGCTTACTACCAAGACGTTATTTTAGTTCGTGGACTAAAAGTTTACCTTTTAATTCAGTTTGGGCATAACCATGTACTTAGGGCATCTGCTACCATGCACCCATAAATTTACAGTTCGTGCACAGTAATTCTATCTCCATGTACTCATGTTTAGTTCTGTTGTCCATTGTGGATGGTGCATAAGTGCATGCTTCATGATAGGCTCAGTGATTCCAAAATGTAGCATTTGGACACTATATAGATGCCAACCAGAATATTAATTGTCGTGTGTACACGATTTGGGCCTTGTTAAGACCATTGTGCTTCAGTTGAAGACTAATTGACACTGATTCTTATATGATATTCATATGTAACTTTTTGCAGGTATTCTCCTGGTGTATTTCCTCTTCCGAGTGACACCGAGTCTGCAAACTTCTACAAGATTGCTTCAAGCGGCTTTCTGAAGCAGGATATAACCACTATGAGATCAGTAGCTACTGCAAGCCAGGATACGAGTGCAAGCACAACCTAACATACTGGCAAAACCGGCCCTTCTATGCCTTTGGTCTAGGATCTGCAAGCTACATTAACGGTGTCAGGTACTCCAGGCCCAGAAGAACAAAGGAGTATGCAGAATGGGTTCAGAAGTTAGAGGATGGAACGTGGAGCCATGAGTCTAGAAGCTCTGATACGAAGGACATGGCACTGGATGTGGTTATGTTATCGCTGAGAACAGCTTGGGGGCTTGATTTGCAAAGTTTCAGTAAATCCTTTGGGAAAAGCATGGCGTTATCACTGTGTAACACATTTAAGCCTTTTGTGGAGAGTGGGCTTGTAATTGCCATGGATATGGATCGACGAGCCTTGCCACATATTGATTTTGAGTTGGACCTGCAAAATGAAGATGATTTTGGGAGCAGAGTTGCATTCATCCGTCTCAGCGACCCAGATGGATTTTTATTGTCCAACGAGTTGATTTCACTTGCTTTTGGGATTATCTCACCTTGATCTAACATTAATATAGATTCTTTTCCATTTGGTTGATTTGGTGAGGACAAACTGAGGTCTGCTCATCTGCCTAATCTTATTTGTTGACATAGCTAGTTGCCACGATGCAACACACAACGAATACGATCAATGTTGTCAAAAAAAAAAAAAAAAAAAAGCAATCAGACTGAAATAACTTCACCAGTTGCAAAAACAAATCAACTAGTTTCTGTGAAGCGCTTACCATATATGTGCCTAAAATGTTCATATAGACAAAAAAAAAAATGTTACTAACAATGCTTCATTACTACATAATGTTATACTTTACATTAATACTTATGTCTTTAACACAGTAAAAGGGAAACTTTGCAAAGAGTACTCAGTTGTAAATTATCCGTCAACTTCCAATTTGTGGTGGTATGTTCTCAGTTGCACTCTTTTTTATGCAAGAACCCTGAATGAAGGTGTGGTCGGCCGTGCTTTCACATGACCCCTGTGCGGAGAAAAAAAACTTTTCGAGGGAGCTGAATTCCTAGTAAAAAATACAGGATCCTTCCACTTAGATGAAAAGGAATTTTTTCCATTCAATCCAATAGAGCCATGGAATTAATTCCCGAGCCGATTCCTAGTAAAAAATACAGGTTCCTTCCACTTAGATGAAAAGGATTTTTCCCATCAATCCAATAGAGCCATGGAATTCCCGAGCCGTTGTGGTTGTACCTGTACCAATACGAAAACTTGCTATTTACTCAATTTATTTTCCATAATAAGATTATGTAGGAGAGATGGCCGAGCGGTTCAAGGCGTAGCATTGGAACTGCTATGTAGACTTTAACTCAGAACAGATATTGCTTCAGAGCTTCAAAACTTGTACTAGAAAGGATCGTAGAGTATGCAGTCGCGAGAAGGTTTGAACCAGTTTCCATCGAATCCAATAGAGCCATGGAATTCCCGAGCCATTGTGGTTGTACATGTACTGCAAGAATACGAAAACTCGCCATTTACTCGGTTCAAGGCGTACCATTGGAACTGCTATGCAGACTTTTGTTTCCCATACATCATACTAACTCAACAGATATTGCTTCAGAGCTTCAAAGACTTGTACTAGAAAGGATCGTAGAGTATGCAGTCGCGAGAAGGTTTGAACCAGTTTCTATTTACATGTTTGCACAAGGCTCTTACAAATATATACAAGTTCAGAGTCATTTCAACATATGTTAAGGGACGACCACATAGATCTTGTAGCTGTTATCTACATATATACAAAAAGGGGGAGGATGATGGCGTTCGGCAACTACAATTTTACAAAGGTTCATGACACCAAAGCGTTGACTACCACCTCCTAGACAAAAACAACATGGTGGACTAACGCTGCACCAGAGAACAAAAAAGCCTCAGCAGATGCAGATAAATTAATCTTTCAATCCTTGAGCAAGCATGTTCAGTTATGAACTGATCTCTGTTGGTGCCCAGCAGCCTGAGCACTGGAGAGATGGCTCTTCAAATTAGCTATGTACCTATGGATGCGTTGCTGATCTGACAGTGAAAGGGATAGTGGTGGATTTAGTGGCAACATAGGTGCTTCCTGCACTAAAAATGTGAGCAAGATGATAGACTTTGAGTATAGCACTATGGATCTGCTTTGGTGTCCCAAAACTTCATTTGCCTGAAAAGGTAAGTAAATAAAAAGTCAATAGGAAGTATCAGCTGTAACCAATTACTGGATAAATACATTCAGCTAGTAACAAAGTGCAATACTCTCTGACTAGGGGTATCTACTATCCTATATCTAACAGATTCTACTGAAGATGTTGAAAAATGAAGGCAAATTGTTTACAGGTAGTAGGGAATCAAAGTTTATGCACACTATGGATCAAGTTTACGTGTTTGCTTGTTGTTAGTGCAGTATTCATGGTAATATTAAAACAAAAAACTCCCTTTCCTTTTTTTTTCTTTAATTATATGGGAAAACAAATGCAGCAAAGCAACCCATAGTGTGGGTAATGAGCTAAATGTTTCCACAGAAACCATCAAAGCAACCCATATAGTGAACTTACAGCTCCACTCCTTCCATATTCCAAAGCAGTTTGGAATACGACATCCATTGCATCTGGCATCTCAGTGTTATCTGGAAAAAAAAAATGTTAGTTAGAATCAAGAATCGATACAAAAAAGTGCTAAGATCAGCATTCCTAACCATCACTCTTCCTCAATACATGTGATATCTTCTCTGCACGATCATATGCCTTCAGGAACCCACTTTCAACCCAGGAAGAAACAGAAGCCGGCCTAGTGAAATCCAACCCTCGTGCTACATTCGGAGCTGAGTGTCCACTCTTAGGAAGGGAATGTTCTTGAGAAGATTTACAGCAAATTTCACCATCTGATGCATCCATGAGTAAGCTACATGCATCAAGTGCCTCTTTCCAGATAGCTAATAATACAAGTTCAATTGATAACGACTCCAGGTACAGGCCTTTAGAAAGCTGAGTGACACAGAAAAGAGTGGTTATCATATCTGATCCATCAAATGAAAAATATCATTTCCACAATTATTCAAAAGAGCTTTTGTGGGGTATAGTAGTGTTGAAATTTGGAAATAACTAACATTGAAAAATCAAATATCTGTCTGATATATATATTAGAGAAGAGTTCTACTGAAAATACTATTGGCTTGTTCAAAAAGATATTTATTGCCACAAAGGCTGACATTACATAAAAATCACATTGTGAAGTCTACGCCTGACCAGATACTCATACTGAACTGTAAAAGCACACTAAGACCAGAATGATAATGAACATCAAGTTTAGGGCCACAGTGACAGTTGCCAGCATAGCAGTAGTACCTTTTCTCGAGCAAGTTCCGTAAGAACAAGAACATATTGATTCAGAAGCCTTGTAATATAATCAGGTGGCTTCCCTCGTCTACAATCCACAGTGGCTGACTCCTGGGAAATGAGCACAGGAGCACATCCATGGCTATGTACACAAGTAGCTGTGGCAGTAAAGTCTATGATTTGATTCTGAACAGACCCTTTGCCAGTGGACCTATCATAGCTAGCAGTTCTTGTATCTGTATCATCCTTTGTGGACTTGTTGATGTTGAGTGAAGACATTTCAACAAGCACATATTCTTGTTCAATCCACTCCCATGAATCAAAAAACTGAAAATATATGTAGAAAGTTAGTGCCTACACTTTATGATTCAAAGTTAGAGTGTAATGTACCTTTCGAATTTTTAGAATCAATAATTTCAGACTTTAGGACAGTGGGAGAGGTGATTGTCTGGCAGTTGCTCCTTAATTCTGCATGACAGGATTCATCACATTTCCTGAAATGTTATAATTAGTTAGCTTAAACACAGAAGAAAGTATAGTATGATAAAACCAAACAATTCTAAACCTACAGAAAAAAAATCTGAAAAGGCAGTAAGATTATGGCACAAATGCACTTAAAGCATTTCTTCCTCCAAAGGAGGTGGAAATATTGGCATGATAAAAGCTAAAAATACTGCAAACATAAATGGAAAAAAAAAAATCAAGGAAAGGCAGCTGGTTGCAAAATCTCTTCCAAAACATAAAAGAAAAAATCTATCTAGAAAAAAAAAAAAAAAAAGCAGGGATGTTGCATATATGAGCTGCAATGCTCATTTATTAAAGTGCAAAATGCAGCACTCCAAAAATCATTGAAAACTTATAAAGAATTAAGTAAACACGATGCAGCCTCACACCAGCATAATTCTTAAGTAAAATTCATCTGTGGGCACAAGAGTAGAACAGAAATGTGAGTGCATATATCTGCCTTATGAGTTGTTCATCAGCACTGTTTGTCTTCTTTACTCTATACACCACTTCAATTTATCATTCAAATTTATGTAAGCGCACACTACATCAATAGCAGGGGCGGGGCCAGGAAGATAAATAACTTTTTGAATGTCGCGGGGGGGGAGGGACAGCAGTGTTCAATTTTCAAAATTTATTTCAATATTTCGTGGAAGTTTCACCTCCTTAGGGGAAGCCTGGGCCCTGCTCTCCCCCCCGCACCCCCTTGCTGCCGCCTCTGGGGAACAAACTATTATTTTTTGGGGTGTGTGTGTGTGGGGGGGGGGGGGCATTTCTGCTTTGGTTTAACCGATAATTGCTGGTCTTGTTCATGTGAGACTGTTGGTGCTCGAGTTCGGCAGTCTCCCTCCCTAGCTTTTGAAGCATCTGCTCCTCCGTTTACTCTAAAGACTGTGCTGAGTGATTCTGGAGTGTGTTTTGTGTCTTGCGGTCCTTGGGTGACTAGTTTTGGTTATGGTTTTTTTTGTAGGGGCTCTTTAACCCCTATTTTCATCTTCATAATATAAAGATATGCAGATATCCTCCGTCTTCGTGAAAAAAAAAAAAAGTAATGTTAGCTCATATATGGGCAGCAGGCCTTGCTAAGCTAAAAGTGCAGCATTTTTCTTTTAGTAAAAGCAATGTAGACGGTGAAATAAAGTCATATGGATCAACACTAGGACCAGAGTAAAGAGTCGACCTTGTTGTTGCCAAAAACTTGTGATTGAAGAATTCTTCAAAACTTATTCTCTTCTCTGCAAAAACCAAAAGTATATTCAGCCCGATTTTCCAATTGGTAAATATGGCCCTTCTACTGATGCTTGAAATTACTTTTCCATCGCTTCTCATTCATCCCCCTAAAATTACTATTTTCGATTGAAAGGGTACCATCGTCATTGTTCACATCTAACCCACTAACCCCTCACCCGCAACCCCTCCCCATCCGCCACAGCCTCACCCCGAGTCCCCGACCCAGACGCGTAGCCTCGCACCTCTTCCGCTCCTCGTTGCCATCGCGATTCTCCTCCGGCCGGCTTGCGACATCGCCGGCCCCGCCGTCGCCGTCGTCGTGACCCTCGCCCTCGCACAAGGACCCTGAAGCTCCTCCTCCCAGCCCTCGTCCGCGCGCCGCCACCATCTCGCCCTCGCCGTTTGCGCGGCGGCGCCGCCTCAGCCGGACTGCCCTCGCCGTCGCGTGGCGGTGCTGCCTCAGCCGGACCGCCGCCCCCAGCGTGAGGACGCGGTGGTCGCCTCCGTCGCTGCTTATCTCGTGTCCAGTCTCCCCGGCGGCCCTGCCCCCAACGGCGGCGCAACACCCAGCCAACGGCGGCGAACTCCTCCATCTTCGCCTTCCTCAAGTTCGCCGGATTCCCACGCACCTGCCATCCAGTTTGAGGCCAGCCTCGAGGTACAAACTCCCATATAGTCATGGTAGTTGTCTTTTTTCGTTGTATCAGATCAGACCATGAAACCTTAATTTCAGTTCTGTGCTCGCTTACTATTGAAATCGATGTCTAGCTAGTTAGCTTTTACTACTTTATATTGATTTTCTATGTCTGTAATTCCATTGCGATGTAGTAGTACATTGCTTAGTTGATTTTCATTTCTATCGGCTGCTTTGTTGGATAACATTCATGGCTATATCCTGCTGAGTGGTTAGCTTTTGGATTGTCACGGTTGGATACCTTCTGCTTGCAGTTCAAGGACGGAGATGCTGAAACTTTTGTGCAATTTGTGGTGTTTCTGCATTTCTTGTACTCTAGTGAACAACATTTTGAGTGCTGAAACTAAAACATGATGTAGAAATATCTGCCCAGCCCAATATACATGAGTGGTTCTGGTAATTATAGGATGACCAACTTTGCAAACATGTCCAAAGCTGCTCCATTCTTTAGAAAAGGCTAGCCAACGATGTTTCTTTCATCAGTTGAATTATTTTTTAGTTATACAATTTATTTTAGTATGCAGCCCATACTTTTGATTTATGTCCCAGCAAAATTTAGGAGCTTCAAGATTGAAGGCTCTTCTCACATCGTAATTTTTCCTTGCTTGAATTCAGTCAAACAAACTGAGAAAGGCATGGTCCTTACTTTGTACTAAGAGATGTGTGAAATAGTTGCTTTTGCCGATGAGTAGTAGTCAGAAACATGCTTAGATAAGCAAAAGCAGACTAAACAATTCAGAGAATTGAGCTGTTTCACTTGTCAGAAAAAAAAAACGTTTCCTAATATATTTCAATCTGTTGATTAAGATATCAAGTTTGCATAAATATACATGTTGTTTCACTTGTCAGGAAAAAAAATTGAGTAGCTGTTGGTCTGATACATATAACTGCTAGTATATAAAACTGATCTGTTCCTTCACACCGTGTCTCAAGTCTTACTGTCTCAAGCCTTGTCTCAGTAGTAGTACACTCTGACTGAATGTCTTAAACTGAATCTTGGACTTGCAAGACCAAGCCTACTAACCACAGAGTTTTTATGGTTGTTCATATTCTACTTTGGCTCTTTATTTTTTAGCTTATTACTCCAGTCCAGTTACCTTTATGTTGTTGAGCCCCCGATATGGTGGGTGCCTGATCTGCATGTCCGGAGCATAGTTGGTTTTGATTTGTACTCTATTTATTTTTTTTGTTCCATGTGGTTTAACTTATTATAATCTAATTTTGGTGTTCTTTTTTGGAACTGAACTGTGTGTTTAGGTGAGGATGGAGAAGTAACTGCTAATCATTTGCTACTGGGGATATGGTCAGATAAACAGTCAGCTGGTCATAAAATCCTGGAATAGCTTGGATTTGATGATGAGAAAGCCAGTTTAGTGGCCAAAACGGTAAATATTATTATATTCTCCATGCACTTCTTGGCGCCTCAAGATGTTGACCTGAAGAAGGCTGCTTCTACAAAATTTAGGACTTCTCGAGATGTGTTAGGTCAAATACAATATTTGTACTCTCGCGATTGCGCGCTGATGCCCGTTAAAACATTGCAATTTTTTTGTCACGGTGAATGCTTCTGTTCCTTCATCAGCTGGATTTGTGAACTGCTCGTAGGGAAAAAAAAAAAAAAAAAAAAAAAACTTGTAGAGTTCAGTGGGCTTGACAAGTCCCTCAAAATGTTTGTTCACTCTGCAGCCTGAATCCTGACAGGCAAGAATTTCATCGGAAGTCACTGATATACTGTATCAGCAGATTTTGAATGAGGCTAAACTGGGACACATTCATTGGATGGAAATGACTTTCTTTTCATCGGAAGTCACGGTGCGGCTGTAAATGAAGATCCTAAAATCATGGCACGGTTTCCCTCTTCCCCATGTCGCTGGTATTTCTAAAATAAATTTTCAACTTTACGAGAATAATTAAGGGTAAAAACAAACAGCGAAAGAATAGACACACATGTACTTGAATAGCATAATGGTCAGCCTTAGAGTTTGAGCTGCAAATGCAATTCCTGGGTTCGAAACCCATAGGAGTCCTTTTTTTTGGTTTTACAATATTTTTTGCCATTTTTATCAAAATCAGTTGTCCATTCAAGTTTTTTAGATTTTTCTATTTAGTATAGGATATTTTTTATATTTTTTCTTTAATTTACCATCAAATAATCACAATAATAGGTAAACTTGTTCGAGAAAAATTGTACAGATGCACGCAAAGATCATAGTTTGGTTCCACTACCATGTCATTAATTTTTCAAATGATTTGGACGAAATGACACTATGGGTCCATCACAAACCAATTAACCTTCTCTCACCGACTCACATTCGGCTTAGGTACATGTGAGCATATTTATGGTTATGAAGGATGTGTATCACCACTATCTTCAAATCGTCGAAATTTTAATAGGGTGTTCATGGATACAAACTATTTTTGATAGGGCTCTATGTGTAGAAGTTGGATATTTTTGATGTATTTTCCTATTCTATTAGACTTAACACTTTAACTTCAACTAGTAGGATGCAATTTTCCCTTGATATCTGCCAGGCACACATGAGTTTCCCATTCAAGCATTGATATGCTAGATTATTAGAATTTCAATGTGAAAACATCAGCTCATACAAAATTTTGAAGCCATGAAACTAACATTGTTCGATGCTAGATCATGTCCTACCCCCGCAGGTCAAGTTTTTATGCTAGATCAGTATATTTCAATGATGAAACAACATCAGCCCAAACGTCATATACTCGTATGTAAATTCAGAAGGAACACTCAACGTCCATCATGGCATATTATGCGGCAATCACGAAGGTAGCCAAGAATCACATACCAATCATTTTGGCGATGAGCTTGAGCTCGTCCTCGGCCTCCTCGATGAGCTCCTCGACCTGACCGCATCCGATTTTGTTCTCGATGCGCTTCCAGTCGTGGGCGGGGGTGGGAGCAGCGGCGGCTCCGGCGGCTCGCCGGTGGGAGGGGAGGGCGCGGACGAGGACATGGTGGCGTCAGGGGCGGCGCGTTTGCCGGCGGCACGTCGACGGACGTGCGGCCACTCGCAGACCCCCGCCTGGTCCCTTCCACCTCCGGCGGTGGTGACAAGCATGACGGCATCGAGGGCGGCGCCTGAGACGGCGGCACGGCGACGAGAGTGCGATCGCTCGGGGCTCCCGCGCGGTCCCCTTTACGGCGACGAGGAGGGCGACGCCAGAGTGGATGATGACGAGGAGGAACTAGGGCAGGGGTGGCCGGCCTGCGCCCATCGGCGGCGGCGGCGGCGGCGGCGGCGGTTCACCGGCGGAGGAGGAACCCTAGAGGAAGAAATCTGGACATTCTTTTTTTTTATTCTACAAGTACACGACAAGGAATATAATCTAATCTAATTATACTACTAATTATTATCCACCCTAATTATACTAGTCAAAACAATATTATGTAGTTATAGAGTTACCATTTAACCCTTGATCGAAAAAAGAATTACAAGAATGCAATTACCACCATTCTTAATCCGTCCATTTTGCGGGAGGCAATCGGAAGCGATTTTTCTACATGGCCGTCGTGTAGACACAACAACAGAGGCGATTTTTGCGCCCGTGTTTTTTTTTCCCATTGCCTCCGGCCTTTTGTAGCCGTCCGGATCGGCCATTCTCGGCCGTTGAATTTTTTCCTCAATTATTGTAGAAAATGTAAATATTATTTGAACTGATCAGACCAATGACTTAGAATCGAGGACAATCATAAGAAATAAGAAATGACCAACTACAACTTCAGTAAAAAATAAATCGTTAACACACGCCTGTTTTGCACAAGCAAAAAAATAAAGTGGACAAAAGACCCACTTGGATCACGGCACAGGAGTCTTGTGCACAAATCAATGAAATCAGGACACAAATCTGCTTCAATTTCTGAAGGGAAGTTAAGATCATCGGTAGCCAGGATATTTTGGTGCAGCTGTATT
Source organism: Hyparrhenia diplandra (assembly GCA_015847255.1). NCBI lineage: Eukaryota > Viridiplantae > Streptophyta > Magnoliopsida > Poales > Poaceae > Hyparrhenia > Hyparrhenia diplandra. The sequence goes on along the minus strand of JADLZK010000232.1, from coordinate 202,339 downwards.
CAGAAAAGAAAGAGCAAACAAGTAGTTTTAGCAGGCACATGTAGCCATCTAGGTCATATGCATTTGAATATGAAGAGCAACAAACCTGAAAAGCATTACTCCCGGTGAATGGCAGTTTCCCTGTGACTAGCTGAAAAAGAATGACGCCAACACTCCACAAGTCCGACTGAAAGTTTTTTCAAGTAGAGTTAATTACACACATATTTAAAACCTGTTAATTTAGTGAAGGAAATGAGCCAACCTTTGCATCATAGTCCTTCCCTTGCCAAATTTCTGGTGCCATATAATATGGCGACCCACACATTGTGGCAGCTAAATTTTCATGCACCAGTGACCTAAAATCACTCAAAAAATTTCACAGCACATTGCACAGTTACAGCAAGTTCAGGATAATACATTACTCAGAAAAGCAGACATTTTGATCATAAAAGTCAGTAAGAACATATATCACTGTGGATAGGATATCAACAATAAATAACCTGATGAAATCATGCCATTTAGTGGAGAAGGCAAAAAAAAAGGGTGCTTGAATAAATATTAATGCAATAATGAGGGACATACTGCTCTCACCTGGCAAACCCAAAGTCACCAATTTTCAATACGATGGCATCACCGTCCGTTGATAGGAGAAGGTTCTGCAAGTTTCACAGCTTGATGAGTATTGAAGCAAGTATGTCCGAAACACAAGACAGTAATCAACCATAGCTAGCCACAAACAAATGAACATGTGGAAAAGTACAATGTGTAATCATGTACTTCTTTCAGTAAATGTCTGTTGTCTTTCACATTAGATGGAACAGGATATAATTGAGAATAACAGCACATTTAACAAAATGTTAGTGCCTATTTATAAAACGTGCACAAGCAGCTATAGTACGGTCAAACACTGTATAGGCCCTGTGTACACAAACTGACAAAATCATCCATCCGAGGTAGCAGTACCGAAAATCATCCATCCCAGGTAATCAAGGTAATCAGGAGCAAGATCCACCCATGGACACTAGAATCTCCAGCCAACCACGAAAACTGAATGAAGTGATTAAAATAATACCTGTGGTTTGAGGTCCCGGTGCACGATGTTCCTCCCCTCAGCACCTTGAGCCCTTCGGCTACACATCCAAAACAAACAACCGGGTAACATCAAAAGCGTATCCAGATAACCTTTTTTTTTTTTTTTTCCTCACAAATAATAATAATAAAAAGCCTTATTAAGCCCGTACCGAGTTGCCGCATCAAGCCCTTGGCTACGGGCTCCGGCAGCCGGCCGTGCTTGTGCAGAAACCCATCGAGGTCTCCTCCGTCGCAGTACTCCAGCACCAGGTACATCATCTTCTCCGTCTGCGGCGGCGAAAAATCACACGGAAACACACTGACTCGTGTCAAATCAAATCTTCAAGCAGCGTGCTATTCAGTTCGACCGCGATTGGAACTTGGAAAATTAAGGGGCAGCCGAGCCGGCAGCGTACGTCGATGGTGTCGAGGAGGCGGAGGATGTTGGGGTGGTCGATACTCCTGAGGATCTCCCTCTCCTGCAGGATGCCGTCGTGGACGCGCTTGTCGACGCGGCGGCGGTCGATCGCCTTGACCGCCACGCGTGCGCCGGTGCGGCGGTGCGCGGCGCGGTGCACCTCGGCGAACGAGCCTTTCCCCACAACCCTCTGCAGCCTGTACTCCCCACCTCCCTCTCCTCCCTTTCCTCCTCCTCGTCCATCGCCGCCTCCGCCGTCGAGCTCGCACTCGCAGTCGTCTCCGTCTCCGCCGTCCACGCCGGCGAGTAGTTTTGGGGCTACTGGGCCTCCGTCAGTTGGACCGCCAACGTGCAGAGCGGTTTGGATTAGGGGCCCCACACGTGCTCAGATTAAAAAGGCGGTGCCGAGTTATCTGCTCCGGTCCCGCACGTCAGCCACACGCCGCAGATTGTTTTTCACATATCTCCGCGCGCAAAAGCACTCGGACTTCAAGTAGCCGTCTTTAGGCCCACATGTCAGTGGAAGAGAGGGAGGCTGTATATGGTTTGTTTATTTTTTATTTATTTACTGGGTGCGGGACACGGACTGGGCCCGTGCTGGGGAGCCTGTGTGGTGGGCCTGGGAGAGCTTTCCGAAGCTTTTCGCACGGGAGAAGTTTTCTGCGGAGAGGTTTCGTGTGGGACAAGTTGCTGCCTCCGCGTCGGGTACCCTGCTGACGCGACAGGTGTGTACCGCGCCGGACGGTCATCGTGTGCGATGTGAACCGGATCCGAGGCCGGTGCGGTGCGGGGAGTCGGGCTCGCGGGAGAGGGAGGATGCTTGCTTTGGGCCGTCAAAAAGGTGGGGCGGGCGCTGGGACACCGGATCGGACGGATTCTGGTTTATCTTTTCTTTTTGTGGTTGACATTTGTTGGATTTGGATGGGAAAGGTCCATCATCAGCCATGGTTCTTCTTTCTTAAAGCTTTTTTTTTTTTTTATATTACTATAACAGCTAGTGTATGTGCACGCGCGGCACCATGCATCTATATTACTAAATTACAAACCTTAATTACAATAATAAACACAAGTCAATATAGATATAAGATTTGTCATGTTTTCCAAACATACTCCAATCTAGTGATAATGATGATGATGGTGATGATGATTATATGTATATATTTATTAATTTTCATTCAGTAATGGATGGTCCTCAAAGGATACATATCTATAGTAGTATGAAGGAAACCACTGACCTCATGGAATCTCGTATAGTTTCCTCGCCTGAAAGTTCTCCAATCGCCTTTTGGATCCATTCTAAACAAGTTGCAGAAAAAAAAAAAACACAAAAAATAGGCTCTACCACACCTCCATGCTCTTTTGGGATGCATGAATAAATTGTTCAATATTAAGACAAAAAATACATGAGAGCTTAAGAAAACTTTTCTCTGTTCTTATATCCCTTTCTTGTTGTTGTTTATTTATTTTGTTACGCTGCACCCGAATTGAGGGTATTTCGAAGAGGACTCAAAGTGTGTCGAATCAAGAGGACATAAACTATGAAGTTTTCCCTTCCGTTTGTTACATAAACAAGTTTGGGCCCTGAATGTTCTTTTTGTGCGAGATGCTGTCGCAGAACCAAATGCTAGGAATGTCAACTTGCCTTCGTCCACTATGAATCGAATGTTCCCTGGCCGGCATTGAGATTTGGGGCCTCTTTCATAGACGATACTTTTGCAAGCAGCTATTATTTGCTTGAGATAAAAATCACTTCCTCCACCTATATATATATAGTATATAAAACATCAACAACATGGTGATTTCGTTAATTTTAAAATATATATGTTGGCTCAACTTTTCAGAGATTTATTTATATGGATATAGGAGGTGTGTGCGTGTATTTTTTGTTTAGATGAGCGTGCGTGTTCAGTGGTGACTTTGTTCTTTGGTGAGTCGATGTGAGGCAACAGGACCGATCATGGTTGGTGTTGGACGCGTCGACACGTGATCGATCCCTGACCGAGATGGTGCCGTCTTAAAGGCCGCGAGCAACCATGGTTCCCGGACAGAGGACCGATCCCCTGTCGGGGTGCCCATAAAATATCTCATCCTACTTCATGCTGTACTCCACTCCACACGCTTGACTGCTTGTCAGACGCAAAAGAAAGGGCACCTGCACACTGTACTGTGGTAGGAGTACTACTCGTAAATTCGGGGACTCACAAACACGCTTATCTACAGACAAATAAAAAGAGACGGAGGGAATACTGTACTATAGGCGGATGCAGATTCTTATCCGGGCAAGTCGTTCAGCTTTTTGCTTACAGTCAATAGCCGCTCATGTGTGTGCTCCAGCTGCTCGAGCGTCTGCTCACTCTTACGTGTATCTTTTTGAACGAACCTGGACGTCTTATCTGATTTTTCCGCCAAGATGCAGGTGCTGCATGGAGCGGCTACCGGATAGGCTCAAGTCCAAGAGCGTGCAAATCCAAATCTGTACAACTAAACGGTGTGTTTGGATGTGATTTCTAACGGTTATATACGGTACATGTTGCCAAAAGTAGTCTTAAGATTTCCCCTTTTTTTTTAAAAAAAAGAAAAGTCTGTCTAAAATGCGGTAGTCAATTTGCTCGCTACACCTCAGATAAAGTTTGGCAAACGGTAGTAGTCATTGGAATAGAGTTCATAAGAGTATCTCCATCGAATCCCCCCTACCCTTACTCTTCAGTAACTATAGGTATCGTTCTATCCTAGAATTCAAGATGTTTTAGCACGGAGAAAATCGTCTATGTTCATCACTCAACAAATGCACCTGGACACATCACTGTACCGCATTCAATGTTTCCTTGCTATGCATGAGTAGCAGCTAAAACATCAAAGAGATATGGGATAGATGGTGTAGTATGCATGAGACCATGAAAAACAACTTTAGAGCGTTGTGCTACAACATAGTATTTCTTAAACCTCACCCCTTTTTACCCATTCTTATTTGTGGTGCGCGCATGTCGTGAATTCCATCTTTCTTCTTCCTTCCTACACCAACCGGGCTGCTATGAGTGATCACAATTCACAAGCACGTGGTGGCTAGCAGCATGAGATGGCTACACCGACGAACCGTTGCAGGCTTCAATTTCATCGGCAGATGACCAATTTGTGGCCTTTATATTGTATAAGGGGAGAGGTGCCTCTTGGAGACCATGACTCTGGCTCGTCAATCTCATCGCTGATGACCACCAATACAAAATGCATACGGCAGCTACTACTTGTTTCCTTGATCGGCCAAGTAACCAACGTTTGGAAAATACTTTCTTCCTTTGTCATGTATTCTCCAATCCGATTCAATTTCAACTCTAGCTCGTCAATCTCACCGCTGATGTTGTAGCATCTTTGCTTTCTTCTTCCCATATATACTCCGTAACTGAGCCAACAATGTATGCAATTTGTCTTCCATCATATGATCCACAAGTTCATGCCTGAGATCCCAACAACTCTGTCATGTCCCATGCCTTTTGCACACCATGGCAAACACCAGCGCTAATCCTGAAGATCAATGTCGTTCTTTCCTGTTTGTCTCCTGTGCTACTTCCATTACTTAGCTAATGGATCAATAGTACAAAATATTTATCAGCAGCCGAATTAGCTCGCTGACAAATTAAACCGCTAATGGAAATATTTTTCAGCTAATAAAAAACAAACAAGCTACTGTATTGCCAAAGCCCAATTTCCTGACAAAATTGGCCAGCCGAGCCAATACCTACCTGACCCGACCACAATGGAGACGTCGGGGCGGGCACGGGTGATGATAGCTGCCGGATGCCGCCACGCCTCGTCGCGGCGGCTACGGACACTGACACCGTGCGCGGCGTACGAAGCCGCCCACTCCGGTGCCGGTGCGCAGGGTGTGGGTCGACGCGCCTGAGACGGCCCGAGGGAGTCATTCCACACGGTCCCCGCGGCGGCACACGCCAATCGCATGGGCCCGCGGCGCTGCGGCTGGGCCCCGGCAGGTCATTCCCGCACGCGACAGGTAACAAATGCCCCAGTCCAAGGGCAGTTGGGCCCGTACCGCACGCGCCCCGTGCCCGCCTCTGCTTGCGTCTTCCTAGGGCCGCGCCAGCCGCGCAGGCCCGGTCCACAGCACCGCACCACACCCTTTGCCTTTGGTCCCTGAATCCATGCCCCACACGTCAGTGGGGAGACCGACGACCTGCTCCCGTGCGCGCCGGGTGCAGCTGGTTCCCGTCTCCGCCTCCTCTTCCTCACCTCGCCTCCTCTGCTCTCTCTCTCTCCCCCAGAGGCAGAGGGCAGAGCCCCCACCACCTGCTTCGTCGAGTCCCCCTCGGCCTCCCTCAAATCAAATCATCAGAGAGATGTCGAGGGACGGCGCGGAGAAGGAAGGACAGAGAGTGAATGAAGAGAAAGAGTAGCGTTGATACACCGTCGAATCGAATCGAATCGAATCGAATCAAGCCCCTCCTCCCCCCGCCCCACCCCCATATCGGAATCGGAACCCCGCATCGCCATCGCCACCGCCACCGCTTTCCACTCTCCACTCCCTTCCTTCCACCTCGCCCCGCCCCCTGCGCTTGCGTGATTCGTACGGTTTATCACCGCCTCTTTCTCTTCCATTCTCTCTCCGTGGTTGGATTCGGTTCGGTCCCGGTCCGCCCCCGCCGCCGCCGCCGCACAAGTAGTAGCGACATTCGTCTTCGCCTCCTCTCTGATTCCTATTCTGATTCCCCTGCGACGTCTGCTGTCGCTGGTTGATTAGTGGAGGCGTTGTTTGTTGTGGCCTGTAACTGTCGGCTGTTGCTGCAGGCTGCGGAGCGAGATGGCGGGAGGGCCAGGAGGCGGCGATGCCGGCGGCGAGCACGCGGCGGCGTCGTACTGGTACGACGCGTGCGAGGACGGCACCTCCCTGCTCTGCGGCATCGACTTCGCCGCGTCCGCCGACTTCGTCCCGGGCTTCATCCCGGGCATGGACTGCGGCGCCGACGACGGCTTCGTCGCCGAGATTGACCGGATACTCGAGAGCATCAACGCCGAGGCCGCACCCGCGCCGCTGCCTCCTCCTGCGCCTGCGCCTGTGCCAGCGCCCGTGGCTCCGCTGCAGCCGCAGCCGCAGTTGCAGGAGGCGGCTGCGACCGTGGTCCACAATGCGGTCACGGTGGCGGACGTGCCGCAGAGGACCCAGGCCGTGGAGGAGAGGAAGGAGCCCAGGAGGGAGTCCCCGGTCGCAAGGAGGGAGCCCCCGGTCGCAAGGCGGGAGTCCCCGGTCGCCCCGGCCAATGGCGGCACGGATTGCAGGGACGGCAAGCGCCAGCGTCTCACTGCGGGCGGTAACGAGGGACCGCGCCACGACTGGCGGCGCCGTCCGATTCCGCCGCCGCTGCCCCCGCCTTCATCCCGTGGGTGGGAGGACCGGCGCGGAAGGCGGGACTACGAGAGGCCTCGTAAGCGCGACCGCGACCGCGACGGTCACTACGGTCATGATCACCACCGACGCGACGCTCGGGGTTTCTGGGAGCGTGACCGCGGCGGCAAGATGGTGTTCCGCCATGGCATGTGGGAGTCTGGTACCGACCGCCAGGGAAAGCGTGCCAGGACGCAGGATGGATGCCCTGCCACGGAGAACAAGACGGAGGTGGATCGAACGGGGACCCAAAAGCCTGTCACCGAGGAGAAGGCGAGGCAGTACCAGCTCGAGGTCCTTGAGCAAGCAAAAAGCAGGAACACGATTGCTTTCCTTGAAACTGGTGCGGGGAAGACTCTCATAGCTGTGTTGCTCATCAAAAGCATCTGTGAAAAAATGCTCAAGGAGAACAAGAAGATGCTCGCAGTTTTTTGGTGCCTAAGGTGCCTCTGGTGTATCAGGTACAGACACAAGAGTGAGCCTTCAGACATCCAAGTCGCTAATCTTGTTGATACAGTTATATTTTCTTGGTGGAATTGCAGCAAGCTGAAGTGATACGTGAGAGAACTGGCTACCGGGTTGGGCACTACTGTGGCGAGATGGGGCAGGATTTCTGGGATTCTAGAAAGTGGCAGCGTGAGTTTGAGTCAAAACAGGTAAATTCCTTTGTGTGGCCGTACTTTTTTTTTACTTCGAAACTATTTTGCCCCATGGCCAAGCTCTGATCAAACCTGTGCTTAGGCCACTTGAGTCTGGAAACTATAGTGTTTTACTAAGTTTTTGAGTTAACTGGGTAATAGCCAAGACACTTGCATTAAGTCTCATTGTTTCTTTGCAGATTATTAATTTCTAAGGGAAAGTATCTTACTCTAGATGTAATTTTCTTACCTGCTATGTCATTGGCAATTACTGCATTTTGTTTCCCCAGAATAGTTCCTTTATATGTTTAAGTAAATTAGTGCACTTGTTACCTAAGAAAACTAATTATGTTTTACTAGTCCATCTGATAATAGTTTGTACTGATACAATGTGGTGGCCTAAAAATCTTGCCAGCTGTTTTTCATTTTCTTGTTTGTATTTTTCCTTAAGATATAAGGTGGATTTCTTGATAATCATCTTGGTTTTATTATAGATGTAATTGAACCAGTTACTGCACAGATAATGTCCTTGTGCTTTACCTCATACTATGAGAGCTCATAGGCAATATTGTTAATCCGAGTCACCCCAACCCCTCCTTTGTCCATCTTCCTGCCCTAGCCGATGCCCCTACAGGACTTCCTGCAGTAAGGCTGGTGGTCATGTCCTCCACCTCCATGATTCCAAATCTGTGAGCAAACAGTTTTTTCCGGTGCAATGTCCCTGCCAGACTAACATTTTTCGACTAACAATTGAAACTTTGGAACAGAAATTATTACCCTTTAATTTTATTTTCCTTTGACCAGGACTATAGGGTCTAGGGGTTAGTATTGGGGCATGCCTGGTCCCTCAGTGAACTAGACCCGCCTCACCTCGCCTGCTTGGGCAAGCGGAACCTTGCCAGTGCAGGCAAGCTGATTGAGCTCGCTTGCAGCAGCAGGGAAATACACAAACAAAGTCTGGCAGTGCAGGAACCAAGGTAAACTAGTTGGAGATCCAAATGCGTTGCACGCTCCAATTCCTATCCCCACACCAGTGTTGCAATGCTCGCGAGCCTGGCATTCCAGATTCGGAGGCCGGCCAGTACTGGGGCACCGAATCGCGGAAGCCCGCGGCTCTGAAAAGAACAAAAATGCCCGAGGCGCAGGCATTTAGTACATGGGAGGGGCAATTGTTCAGCCCACCAGGGTGGAATGCCCAAGACCCAGGCATTTGATACTTGGTAGGAAGGCGAGCGGGATCTAGGGCATCCCATTGAGGATTGCGGCGACCCAAGCTACGATGGTGCCACCAGGCCCGGAATGCCCGGGTGCCAGGCATTCTGGACTTGGGAGGTGACATAGTACTTGGTAAAGGGTCCAAGCACACCGTTGGTTCCTCAGCTAGAATTGCCTCGCCTTACCTTACCTTGCCAACATAGGAAACGAGTAAGCTTGCCATAGATCAAAACACTCAGCCACATCTGATTTCCTTGCCCAGCAACTCAGCAAGGCGAGCCATGGTTTTCCTGAGGATCCAAACATGCCCCAGGAATGATTTGATGGCACCCTTTTGTGTGTTGAGAGGTGCATTATATTATTTTGTTGTGTCTAACTGGAATTCTCATGGTTCTGGAATACAATATGTTTTACTCATTTGTAACCATGTATTGTTTATTGCACCTAGCTTGTTCTAACATGGTTTATATTCACAAGCTGAAATTTCTTGACTTGCCGGAGCCGGTAAGTGATAAAAAAAAATTCTTAGAAGATCGGGCTTAGGATAAGAAGTTATCCTATTTGTTTCCAATTGTATTGTTAATCAGGAGGGATCTTTGCCATGATGATTATATTTTGGTTAAAATCCCAGTTTTTTTTTTTTTTTTTTGAGAACTTTTGCCATTTTTTTTTCAGCTTGTGTGTTGTGGGGGGTGGGATCCTTCTTGCTTATTTTAAGGATCATGATAGATGCATTTGGTGCCTTGAAACTTGAAAGTCAACTAGGCACCTTTAGTCTCACATTTGTTTACATAAGATAAGATGTATAGCAAGTAAATCACCTTTTTCATGTATTCTTCAGTAGAATGCTTGTTGTCTCTGTTACTTATTCATGTCTCACGCAGGTACTTGTTATGACAGCTCAAATTTTGTTGAACATCCTTAGGCACAGTATTATTAAAATGGATGCCATACATCTTTTGATTTTAGATGAGTGCCATCATGCAGTGAAAAAGCACCCATATTCTCTAGTGATGTCAGAATTCTATCACACCACTCCAAAGGACAAGAGGCCTGTTGTGTTTGGCATGACTGCTTCACCTGTTAACTTGAAGGGTATGGCTTACATCCTTGTTATTCCATATACATTTTTCTTTGGCAGGTCCTGTCTCATATTTTATTTAGATTTACTGCTCCTTTGCCTTCTATTATATGTATGTTTTTCTGATGTTTAGTACTGCTATCTGTATAGGAGTGACTAGCCAAGAAGATTGTGCTATCAAGATACGAAATCTTGAGAGTAAACTGGATTGCGTAGTCTGTACAATCAAAGATCGGAAAGAGCTGGAGAAACATGTTCCCATGCCTTTGGAAGTCATTGTCCATTACGACAAAGCAGCTACTCTTTGTCTTTTCATGAACAAATCAAACAGATGGAGGCTGCAGTTGAAGAAGCCGCACTTTCTAGTTCTAAGAGAACTAAATGGCAGTTCATGGGAGCTAGGGATGCAGGGTCTAGAGATGAGCTACGCCTTGTCTATGGTGTTTCTGAGCGTACAGAAAGTGATGGTGCGGCTAATTTAATTCAGAAGTTGAGAGCTATAAACTATGCTCTGGGTGAACTTGGACAGTGGTGTGCTTACAAGGTACTGGTTCACATTTAATAGTGAACTAGTGTATTGTCGTGTTTCTAACTGCTCTATCTGCTTAATTTCAGGTTGCACAGTCATTCTTGACAGCACTACAGAACGATGAAAGAGCCAACTACCAGGTTGATGTTAAGTTTCAAGAGTCATACTTGAAAAAAAGTAGTTGATTTGTTACACTGCCAGTTGACTGAAGGGGCTGCAATGAAAAGTGATAGTAATGATGTTGAAATGCATAATTCTGAAAACGCCAAGCCAAATGAACTTGAGGAGGGAGAGCTACCTGACAGTCATGGTATTACTACTCTTTCTTTTTCTTGCAAAATGTGTTCTGTGGCCACCTTTTTTTTTTTTAACCTTCCCCAATGAATTTCCCATTTTCCTTCATTCTACAATTAGCACCTATCTTTTTTCTATGTCCTTTATTATACCTGAGTGTACAATTAGCACCTATTTTGTTTATTTTTGTCCTTTATTATACCTGAGGGTATCTCAGCCTCATGTTTAACGCTGTATGCTGTTATTTCCCACCAGCTGTTTCTGTAGGTGAACATGTAGATGAAGTCATTGGTGCTGCTGTGGCCGATGGAAAAGTTACTCCAAGGGTGCAAGCTTTGATAAAAATACTTCTCAAGTATCAGCACACTGAGGATTTTCGTGCTATCATATTTGTAGAGCGAGTGGTTACAGCATTAGTCCTTCCTAAGGTAGGGACTATGTTTTCCATGCCTTAAGATCAAACTTCTGAACTTTTTATGAATTCTCTGACCTGTTTCCCTTTCATGACCGCTATAGGTCTTTGCAGAACTTCCATCATTGGGCTTTATACAGTGTGCAAGCTTGATAGGTCATAACAATAACCAGGAGATGCGGTCATGCCAAATGCAGGATACAATTGAAAAATTTCGCGATGGCCGTGTATGTTTCTATTCATGACATGATTTAACATATATTCTTTGATGTGGCACACCCACCTTTTGTGAGTTTAGCTATGTTGTTAGCTATAGGCTTATTCATCTGCACTGCATTCAGTGATTCTGTGCAATCTGCTAAATTTCATGATGTCCAAGTATGTTTCTACTCATGACAGAATTCTACATTCATATTTTTCGTTCCAAGTACATATCTGTTGTAAGTTTAAAACTATGTTTAACTGTGTGCTGTGCATATGTGCATATCTAAGTTTTAAAATAGACATGTCCAAGTATATATCCATTGTAATTCACAAAAAAAGTACATATCCGTTGTACTTTAGGGCATATTGGAGTTGTTTTGTGTCTCATGCTCCAGTTATAAAAAAAACCCTCTGTTATGGGTTTGCAGGTTACACTGTTAGTTGCAACTAGTGTTGCAGAGGAAGGACTTGATATTCGGCAGTGCAATGTTGTCATTCGCTTTGACCTTGCAAAGACTGTTCTGGCCTACATTCAGTCTCGGGGTCGTGCTAGAAAGCCTGGATCTGACTACATATTGATGCTTGAAAGGTAATTATGTGTCACCAAAACTGTTGATACCATTAAAATATGCTCCGTTTAAATCCGTCGACTTATAGAAAATTAATTGTGCCAGAGGAAATTTGTCCCATGAAGCTTTCTTGAGAAATGCTCGAATAGTGAAGAGACATTGAGAAAAGAAGCTATTGAGAGAACTGATCTCAGTCATCTTGATGGCACATCTATGCTAAGCCCTGTTGATACAACACCTGATTCTATGTACCAGGTTGAATCAACAGGTGCTCTTGTCAGTCTGAACTCTGCAGTTGGACTCATACATTTTTACTGTTCACAGCTACCGAGTGACAGGTACATAATTTCTCGTGATTTGTTTAGTATACTAGTTCAATTGATTTTTGAAATCGCAGGCTCATCAGTGGTTTCCTACTTCCAGATACTCTATTCTTCGACCGAATTTATTATGCAAAAGCATGAGAAGCCAGGGGGTTCAACAGAATATTCTTGCAAACTTCAACTCCCTTGTAATGCTCCATTCGAGAAACTTGAAGGTCCTATATGCAGTTCAATTCGTCTGGCACAACAAGTAATGACAGTTCACTGGAACACATTATTATTCAGTTATTTTACTGTTCATTTTATACATTAGTTTGAACCGTGCCTTGTTCTTTTTTGTGCAGGCTGTTTGTTTAGCTGCTTGTAAGAAGCTACATGAGATGGGTGCGTTCACAGATATGCTTTTACCTGACAGAGGAAGTGGGGAAGGAGAAAAGACTGAACAAAATGATGAAGGTGATCCACTACCTGGTACAGCACGCCATAGAGAGTTCTTTCCTGAAGGGGTTGCTGAAATTCTGCGGGTTAGTGTATTCTTTCTCACATTACCTGAGCTTGAACATAACTTAGTGTTGATGGTGCTTTGCCAATTGCGATCTGCAGGTACTTTTGGTTTCTAATCAGTTTCATTTCACTGAACTTTGTTTTCAACAGGGAGAATGGATTTTATCTGGAAGAGATGGTTACCAAAGTTCACAGTTTATTAAATTATATTTGTATTCTGTGAGCTGTGTAAACATTGGGACTTCCAAGGACCCTTTTGTTACACAACTTTCAAATTTTGCTCTTATTTTTGGCAAGGAGCTGGATGCAGAGGTATTTTTTTTCCTGGGATAGTACGCAACTTGAGAAAATGAACGTTTAAAAGTCTAATGTTTCGATATTTTAGGTATTATCGACGGCGATGGATCTCTTTGTTGCTAGGACAATAATAACAAAGGCATCTCTCGTATTCCGTGGACCAATTGAAATTACAGAAAGTCAGGTTGGTTTTCTTTGCAAGAAGCATCACAGTTCATTTCCATATTTTTACATTAATGTTGCTAATCTTGTTCATGTGCTTGCAGCTGATCCTGCTGAAGAGCTTTCATGTTAGGCTCATGAGCATTGTACTTGACGTTGATGTTGATCCCTCAACAACTCCATGGGATCCAGCAAAAGCATACCTCTTTGTTCCTGTGGGAACTGAGAAATGTATGGATCTTTTAAGAGAGATAGATTGGACTCTAGTTAACAGCATTGTGAACTCTGATGCCTGGAACAACCCTCTTCAGAGGGCACGCCCAGATGTCTATCTTGGCACGAATGAAAGGACACTTGGCGGAGATAGGAGGGAATATGGGTTCGGGAAGTTGCGTAATGGAACTGCATTTGGACAGAAAGCCCACCCTACGTATGGCATTAGAGGAGCCATCGCTGAATTTGATGTTGTCAAAGCATCTGGATTAGTTCCTGGTCGTGGGCAGGGACATTTTAATGATTCTCAAAACCAAGGCAAGTTGTTCATGGCAGATTCATGTTGGGATGCTAAAGATCTTGCTGGAATGGTTGTAACTGCCGCCCACTCAGGAAAAAGGTTCTATGTGGACAGTATTTGCTACAACATGAATGCAGAAAATTCGTTCCCTAGGAAAGAGGGCTATCTGGGTCCCTTGGAGTACAGCTCGTTTGCTGATTACTACAAGCAGAAGTAAGATAAGTTTTGAATGTTGAAAGCATAATGAGTTCTCTCTTAGCTCTGGCTGTTTTTGCTTTCCCTTTTTTCGGCAAAGTAGCTTTATGGCAACATATCATGATCCTTCTTTTTCTTCTCAGGTACGGTGTGGAGTTAATTTATAAGAAACAACCTCTTATACGGGCACGTGGTGTTTCATACTGCAAAAATCTACTTTCTCCTAGATTTGAGCATTCTGAAGGTAAAAGCTATGCATTTCTTTTGTGAGTTCTCATTTAGAATTTTTTGTTTGCCTTAATGTTTTACTATTCATTGATGTTTTGATCTTAAGCCCATCCTAGACTTCCCATTCAGCCCTAGATTAATTTCATAAATAAATACAAATTTAGTGCTTAATATACATGCAAATGGGAAAGTGTTTGTGTAATGGATTTGTACTACTATTGTTTTGCAGCTGGCAATGGAGAATTCTCAGAGAACCTTGACAAAACATATTATGTATATTTACCACCCGAATTGTGTCTTGTGCATCCTCTTCCCGGATCACTTGTTCGTGGAGCTCAGAGATTACCCTCAATAATGAGAAGGGTGGAGAGCATGCTTCTTGCAATTCAACTGAAGGACATAATTGGTTATCCAGTGCCTGCAAATAAGGTACACCTGCAGCTAAGCCTACATGTTTTAGGGAAAACTTTCTAGCATCCCCTGGTAAAACTTACCGGTAATGGAACACTTAAATTTGTCCTTTGTATATTACACCATTATCTTCTATTGAGATGTCAAAGACTACATTCAAACTAAGTGGAGCATGCAATGACACCTTTAGGCCTTCATTGTGGGTCCTAGCCTTGGTGGATCATGTTTGTTAACAAGAGAAAGTGTTAAACAAACCAATATGTACTCAATCCAGGTGCTACTAAATACCAATGCTAGTTTTGCACATGATAATAGGCAGGGTAAATTTAAGGGTTTAGTCAAAGATCATGCTTGTTTGCCTTAAACATATGGAAATACTATAAACCTGTTCTCTATTCACCTGGTTATGTAGCCCTAATGGATCTCAGATTCAGATTGGGGAAAGCCCAGAGGGCAGCTTGTCCCTTGGCTGCTTGTTGGAATTGAAATGCAATAGCTTGTCTGATACATAGCACTGCCCTGCTTTTATATGCAGAAGGCATCTTCTACTTTCTACCTGTTCCAGCATATCTCCTAACCACTTAAGTGGATGCTAAGCATGTTCCTAATGCAAAAATAAATTGCAGAAAAGAAAGATACAAGTGCCGAGCACTAGGCTTATTTATCAGATTCATCGTGCAATAGCTAAATGTTATTCTCAAATAAACTTGAAATTCTGCACATTGATCAGTAGCTTTTTTGTTTGTGTTGTTCACAGATATTAGAAGCCTTGACTGCTGCGTCATGCCAGGAGACATTCTGCTATGAAAGAGCAGAGCTGCTGGGTGATGCATACTTGAAATGGGTTGTGAGCAGATTCCTTTTCCTAAAATATCCTCAAAAGCATGAGGGACAGCTCACGAGGATGCGGCAGCAGATGGTTAGCAACATGATCCTGTATCAGTACGCTCTGAATAAAAACCTCCAATCTTATATCCAAGCAGATCGGTTTGCTCCATCAAGATGGGCAGCTCCAGGAGTGTTACCTGTATTTGATGAAGAAACAAGAGATTCTGAACCGTCCATCTTTGATGAGGAATTTACTCCTAGCAGTGAGTTAAAAAAGAACTCCTATGATGACTATGAAGATAGCATGGAAGAAGACGGTGAAATTGAGGGAGATTCTAGCTGCTATCGTGTTCTATCAAGCAAAACGTTAGCAGATGTTGTGGAAGCACTTATTGGTGTCTATTATGTAGCTGGAGGGAAAATTGCTGCAAACCATCTGATGAAATGGATTGGTATTAATGCAGAGTTGGATCCTCAAGAGATCCCATCTTCAAAGACATATAACATACCTGAGAGCATAATGAAAAGCATCAATTTTGACACATTAGAGGGTGCATTGGGTATCAAGTTTCATAATAAAGGCTTACTTGTTGAAGCTATAACGCATGCATCAAGACCATCATCAGGAGTTTCCTGTTACCAGCGCTTGGAATTTGTTGGTGATGCCGTATTGGATCATCTCATTACGAAGCACTTATTTTTTACTTATACCGACCTGCCTCCGGGCCGCTTGACTGACTTGAGAGCCGCAGCTGTTAATAATGAGAACTTTGCAAGGGTTGCAGTTAAGCATAAGTTGCATGTACATCTTCGCCATGGATCATCTGCATTGGAGACACAGGTGGGCCATTTCTTAATGTTCAGTAGCGAACTTCCTTTTTTTTTTGAAAACGATCTTCCTTGATACTCCATTCCATATTATATAAGATGGCTTGGCTTTTCTAGATACATAGCTTTTTATGCACATAGAAATACATTATGTTTACATGCATAGTAAAAGCAATGTATCTATAAAAGCTGAAACGCCTTATAATTTGGATTGGGGTGGGGGGTGGGAGTATGTGTTACCTATAATGCTGTAATGTTTGAAGTGGAGTTCTGTTATGTTGATATTATTGCCACTTTTTCGAAGCAGTGCTGACTGTTTTCTCTCTATCCTCTTTAGATTCGGGAGTTTGTGAAGGATGTCCAGGTGGAGCTTTTGAAACCAGGTTTCAATTCTTTTGGGCTTGGGGATTGTAAGGCTCCTAAGGTTCTTGGAGACATTTTTGAGTCTATTGCCGGAGCAATATTCCTGGATAGTGGGTGTGATACCTCTATAGTCTGGAAGGTAGTTTCTGTATTCTTCAGAATGAAATTCTGTTCATCCTCGTGTGGAAAATACTAAACTTTTATTTTATTATTCCATCATGTCAGGTTTTTCAGCCTCTGCTTCATCCAATGGTGACACCGGACACCCTTCCAATGCACCCTGTAAGGGAGCTCCAAGAGCGCTGCCAGCAGCAAGCTGAAGGATTAGAATACAAAGCATCACGTACAGGCAATGTAGCTACAGTTGAAGTTTTTGTTGACGGCATACAGATTGGTACAGCTCAGAACCCACAGAAGAAGATGGCACAAAAGTTGGCGGCTAGAAATGCACTTGTTGTCTTGAAAGAGAAGGAAACTGCGGCAAAGAAAGATACTGAAAAGGATGGCGAGAAGAAAAACGGTTCTCAGTTTACTAGGCAGACCCTGAACGACATCTGCTTGAGAAGGCAATGGCCAATGCCACAGTACAGGTGTATAAATGAGGGTGGCCCTGCCCATGCCAAAAGATTTGTTTATGCGGTAAGGGTAAATACGTCTGACCGTGGATGGACTGACGAGTGCATTGGAGAGCCAATGCCGAGTGTGAAAAAGGCCAAGGACTCTGCCGCTGTTCTTCTTCTCGAGCTACTGAATCGAAATTACCGTGACAAGCCTGATGGCAAATAATCTTTGTTGTCTTTGTGGTGGTAGTGGTAGATGTGGAAGCATTCAGTGCTTTTGAGCAATGCAAATAATCTTTGCTGATGTTCTTGGTGGCGGTAGTGGTGATATGAAGGCATTCAGCATTCTTATACCCATTCAATGCTTTTCAGCCCTCGCAAATAAAAACATAAGCGGAGCTGAGGAGTGAGATAGAGGATTATTTTTGTCTGAGGTCACTGGTTACTACTAGGTATTTACTGGTGAGGTACTGAGGTGTCAAAAATAGTAGTTGCACATTGCAATAGAGGAAAGGATAAGCTGATATAGGATATCGGAGGCCTCTTATTCATCGATTGTATAAGGTGTTTAAAGAACAGTGCATTGATCCAATAAATTTATATTGATATATATTAACATCCTTCTTCTCTTGTATCTATTTCGTCCCATTATGTATTCAGTTCTGATCCTGATGCTTACAAACATCTCAGATTCGGTACACATGATCAAAGTGTCGTCGCTGCGATGACATTTGAACAGAATGGCCATGCAATGCTACAAGATAAGCCAATTAAAATCTGTGACGTGTATTTGGCGAGACTGGTCTAAAGAGATACAGAAATGAGAATCCGATTATAACAACTTAAAGATGACACTACTCTGGAAACACCCATATGGTGAACGAAAAACACATCTTATGCAAACCCTCAAAAACACATCTTATTATGCAAATCCCAAAAATGAAGAGCGATCGACGACGCGTCTGATTTGATTCCACCGGTTGTCGGTGTTCCTGACCAGATTAAGAGACGAAGCAGGCTACTGCAGGCAGTATCATATCAGCCTTCAGGCCGTGAGCTCCATGATGGCGCTGACGATGTCGCCGTCGTGCGCCTTGAGAGCCTTGACGGCCTTGGCACGGGTGACGCTGGCCTGCGTCATGACGAGGTCGATGTCGCGTGGCTCTATCCCGGACTCGTCCACCTCCTCCTCCTCGTCGGCCGGCGCCGCCGGCGGCGGCCGCGTCCTGCTTGGCCATCACCTTGCTGAGGTCCTGCATCCTGAACTGCTGCGCGGCCTGCGCCTGCAGCTGGGAGCTCAGGTCCTCAATCTTGGCCTCGCCGAATATCACGTACGTCTCCGACGTCGGGCTCTTGAAGACGTCCGGCTTGGACACCACGAACAGTATCTGGAGGCAGACAGATCGATGATGATAGGCATGGTAAGGCATATCGCATTGGCTTTTGTGTACGTCGTATTCGGATGACAGAAATAACAAGGGCTACTTAAGAATTGCATGGAGATCTTGTTTGTATACTACAAATACATGCATATGGAGAACGGACTCCTGGCATATAGATACGCACGTTCTTGGCCCTTTTGATGGTTATCCTGGTGACGCCGGTGACGGGTTTCATCCCAAGCTTCATCATGGCCTTGCGGCTCTTCTTCTCGCTGCGGCTCTGCTTGGCGCCCTCGGTTGCGCCGGCGCCTAGCTCACCTACACGGCCAAAGATCACCAATATATCACCAAAGCTCAGTCTCCGTCTGGCACGTGCAAATTAATCTATCTGCAGTTCTGCACTCTGCAACATGAAGGGCAGGTAGCAGAAGGACGTTACCTTCATCAGCTTCGTCATCGTCGTCGTCGTCGTCGTCATCCTCATCCTCGTCCTCGCCTTCCTTCACGTCCTCGACGACGACCGGCACCTCTTCCTCCTTGTGCTGCTCCTCCACCTTGGGCGCGGCCTCCTCGCTCTCCACGGGCGCCGGCGCCGCAGCCTCGCTTCCCTCAACCACCTCCGCTGCCGGAGCTTGCTCGCTCACCATCCTGGCTGCTGGGGGTTAGCGGTGGTGGTGCAGCGACGTGCGGTGGCGACGCACGGGAACGGTGAGGGGAGTGCTACGGATAAGGGGTGTCGAGCCGAGACGGAGAGCGCGGGCGCAACGCAGGGCCTTATCTATCCACCCGCAGGCCGCAGCAAATGGGCCTTGTGTACCCGTGTTGGGCTTGGGCTCTACAAACTTTTTTTTTTTAGGTCGAATCAGATCAGAACTGGAAACAGGAACGGACTCGATATCGTAGCTACTTTCCTCGTGAAAGATCGCCGCGATGCAAATCAAAACCCGCGTCCACGTACGTAGCATGCACGCCGACGGCGATCAGTTTCCGTGTCTCGCGCCCGAGTGAGTAAATCCAGGAGCAAATTCCTCGCCGGAACTCGCGGTGATCGATCTTTTGCAGCGTCAGCGTCGTAGCTGCATCTGCATCTGCGTATATAGGGCCTAGGGCGCCGGCGGCGGCACACATGGCGCGTCCAGGTCTACCGATCACGGCCCCGCGCGGACGTGCAGCGCCGTCGTCTTCCCCAGTCGACCAGTGGACGAAGCGGCTTCAGGAGGCCCAGCGGCTGGTGGACGAGGTCGCCGAGCTGGTCGCCGAGAGGGAATCCGTGCCGCCGTCGCTGCCGCGCGAGCTGCAGCGCCGCACCGCCGAGATCCGGCGCAAGGTCACCATCCTTGGGACCAGGCTCGACATGCTCAAGGAGGACCTGTCTGATCTACCCAAAAGGCAAAACATGTTAGTAGTATATACAAAACCTCCCTATTGTTTCGACTGATTGTTGACAAAAAGAAGACATGTGTTTTTTTTTTTCAAAATCACAGAAAAGGAGAAATTATAATAACATGGTGAGAATGAGTGATGATGGCTTTTTCGTGCTTTGCAGAAGCTTGAAGCAGTTGGGGAAGCTCGCCGAGAAGCTCTCCGGTGTGAGTTGCAAGGCGCAGGAGGTTGGCGGCCAGTTCACTATGAAGCACTCCTCGGACAGGTGAAATATTCTCGCAGTACGTGTATATATAGAGTTCAGAGTAGTACTACATCATGCATAATATCTGCAGCTTCTGATAATCTCGAGCAAATTCTTCCTCGTTCTAAATATGGCCCTGTTCACTATGCATAACCCTGCAGCTTCTCAAACCTTTTAACGAATAATTAAATTTAGATAAATAAAAAAACTAATTGTACAGTTTGGATGAAAAGTACAAGATGAATCTTTTGAGCCTAGTTAAACCAACTAAACACCCCCTATATAAATGTGCAGGAATGACTTGTGTGGATCGAGCGAGAATAACGCAAAGATAGATATAAACAGCATTGCCAACATGGACAACCATGAGGTGGTCCAATTGCAGAGGAAGGCCATCAAAGGTAAGCAAGCCTCTGCATGGCTTCCCAATACTTGTAGATGTGATATGTGTCATATGTGTATGGTGAAGTGAGCCCTTTGTGTATGGTGCAGAGCAAGATGCTGAACTGGAGATGCTGGGGGAGGCCGTTACCAGCACAAAGCACATTGCGCTGGCGATCAACGGTGAGCTGGACCTGCAAACTAGGCTCATTGTAAGTGTCACTGTCACTTGAAGCCTTGCCCAGTTGTGGTTCCTCAAACAGAGCTGCAACTAGCTTCTGCTTTCAGAGTTAACTACCTGGTTCTAAATCACTTTCACTTGAAAACGTTTCAGGAGGAATTGGACGAGGATGTTGAAGTTACAAGCAACAAGCTGCAGGTACATGTCTCATCGATTATCTCCCTAACAATTTTTCACCCTTCCCTCTTTCCCTGGACCAAAACTGAACTGCTAAGTCTAAGCAGCTTCCTTCGAGCTTTAGATGAGCTAATATGTTTGTTCTTGTATTTTGTAACTGCAGCGTGCGGCGAAGAGGCTGAAAGCACTCAACACCCGAATGAGGAAAAGCAGTTCTTGTTGCGGCATTGTGTTGGCGGTCGTTGCCGTTGTGATCTGCGTTGCCATAGTCTTGGCTCTAATAACGATCTAATACTAAATAAAAAGACCTTGATAAGTTTCCAGGAGCATGGGTTTTAAGAACTGTACAGTAGAAATGACATTGCCGACTGACATATGTTGTCTATTCATGTATTTCCAGTATGGTATCTGTATTGAGCACGCATAACCATTCGTTCGTCTTTATTCTCTTTGTTTTTTTTCCTTTTACGAAACAAATATGTGTACTCATACGCACGGATGCTCAATCCTATAAACGTAAACGCACCTATATATCCACATTTTGTTCTTGGGATTCTCAGTGTCGTCCATCAGAGAAGTTTTAGGGGCCTTGGCTAATAATATGCAACAGCGCAACAGCAAAGGCAAGAAGAGTCTGAAGAGACACGCAGGTTCACACAGGTTCTCGAACCTGTCCTAGTAGAACAATTATTATAGAAAAATAAGACGATCTTTTGTCATGTGCGGAGCACAATCGGTCGGGGGCCTCACTCACCTGCCTGCCTACCTAAATAGTCTTTTCAACATTATTAATGGTCACGAACTGGGTTGCCAAAATGCTGCATCATTCCCTCTTTTTTTTTTTTTTTTTTTTTTGAAGGCAAATGCTGCATGATTGATTAGCCAGCGCCTGATACGCAAGCCTTTTCTTCGAGGCCGAAAAGAAGCGAAAAAAGCTTGCGATTTGGCAACGAAAGTGGATCCAACTTTGCAGGCAACAGCCAGCATGGGGAACCTGATCCGTCCAGAGCACGCACACGATAACAAAGGGCTTTTCTTTCTTCGTAAAGAAACAAGAAGATGAGCCTGATCTGATCCCTCCCTACAGAGTACAGATTGATTCCAAGCACAAGATGCCGTTTTTGCCCGTAAAACTGGCCGGGTTTCAGTTTCAGCACGCAACGCTAGCTGCTAAGGGCCAAGCCTGGATCCCTGAACTGAAGCTTCGTCTGAGTTGTGGAACCACCGGTTGGTCTCTTCCTGGAATTAGGGTCAAAGCAAAACCGACAGCAGCAGTCCATGATCTACTGACTGATTGACTATTGATGGCAAAGGCATGGACCTGCCTGCATGTGCAGCCGGAGTACCAAGACAGGCAGGCAGAGGCATGGACCTGAATGGCAACACCATTCTTGGCTGCACTAGAAGCTGAGCTGGAATGACGTTACATTAACAATTACATGGCTGTAGTAAGTGACTCTACAATAAGACGGTAAAACAAACTGTAACTGTAACAACAGAAAAGGAAGGTTCCATTCTGTTCCACTTCCACAGTGGGAACAGTGAGCCTGGTTCAGATCTCAGGGCCTTTCAATTCAGCATCCACCATTCAGTTCAGAGACTAAGATAGCTTTCTTCAGTAACTCAACTTTACCAAGAAACTGCATGCTTTCCTTTCGGTAAAGCTTGAGCACTGACGGATCTAAAGAGCGGCGCCTGGCGCGGCCGAAGAAAAGCTCTATCTGCCTCCTTAACGTGGAAGGCACTCGGATCTGGGGGCTTCTTTTCTCTGAAGCCAGAATCTATTCTGGCCTAGGCTACCCTGCCCTGCCTGCTCCTAACTAACCACACATGTAAGTGTACTCCTGTCTCATAAACTTGTCTGTTGTTAAACACAACTACTTATATACTACTCATACTAAGCATATATATGTACAAATACCAGCAAAAAATAAACCCCTGTTTCAATCATGCGTCTGAAGAAAGGCGTTTTCAGTGATCCGTGCAATGTACAATAATGTAATGTAGCGTAGGCGGCAGGAGTCAAATCCGTCCACGAAGCAAATCCAATCCACAATCATGCAGTGCATGTTCGGCCGCGTGGGGGCAGCTGGCATGATTGCGCGTTTCCCGGCCGCCTGATGACGCTCGTCGTTGCGTGCTTACGGATCGATCGGGACCAAACTCTGAATCATCAAGAGATCGATGATCATGATGATGCCTCATAAGCAACTGCACTGACATTGATTGCCTTACTCTCTGATGAAGCAATCCGACAACTGTACGTATCTGTATAATTTTTTTAATAAAGGACATTCTATACTATGTATCCGTACGTATAGATAGCCTACCTTATTACATATGTATCTGTATATGTAGTAGGAGTACCATGTAAAGTGTATACTATACTATGATATAAACTGATGAGTTCTTTCCGCGTTTAGCACACGGGAGGTGGGAATGATGGAACTGCAAAATTTTTCAAACCAGTTCATTCCACGTTCTAAAAAAGGTGTTTGAATGATGGAACTGCAAAACACTTGGAGGTAGGAGTTGCTTGTGCTGCCAACTGAATCAGAAGCACAGTAATTTAATTTGACAAGGAGAGTTATAGTAAACCCGTCCGGACGCTGTACTGACATTCACGATTCATCATCCAGCAGCATCTCTTGTGCACGTTCTAGACTCACCTGACCTGTCCAACTCTCACTCGATCTCAGCATGCATGCATGGGAAGAAAGTTCCATGGAGTTTGAAAAACAGAAGAAGGACAAAAACAGTATCATCACGGCGGTTGCCATCCCAGCTCAGCTTACCATACAATCCTGGTTCCCTTTGTACCTACCTACCGAAGGGCCCTCGATCCCTCTGTCAACTGGATCCCACTGTCTGTCCACGGGGTCCAAGCGACAAGATTTAGCGGATCAAAAACCAAAAGGCCTGAATCATTTTTACAGATCCCACGCATGCATGCATCGTTTTCTTCCTTCAGCATCAGCACCTGCTTGCCTGCCTTCTCTTATCTTCTATTGTATTACCCCCTCACTGGGAGCCTCACAAATCTCAATCAATCATACAGATTGGAGAATAGAGGACACAATCAAGGGCCCGTTTCTCTCTCCTCCACTACGCACCTAGCAATGGCCCTCCAGCCGTCAGGCCCCCCTCGCACATGGGATTGCCACCCCGGCCCACAGTGCCAATTACCCTATAAAACCGCCTGGACCGACCGACCGGAGTCCCACCGCGCAGCTGTGACCGGGCCGGAGGAAGAAGAAGAAGAAGAAGAATCAGCGGTAGATAGCGATCGACACGGGAGTGGGGAGCGAAAAAAGGTGGCCTTTGTGCAGCCGCCGGCCGGCCGTACTAGCGTTCCACAGCTACCTCAACCATACCATCCGTCCAGGGCATCAGTGGCCGGCCAGCCGGGGATTGATCGTACGATGGGGGGACGCAGAGACAGAGGAGGAGCGGCGGCGCTGTTGTGGACGACGGTGGTGGTGCTAGCGGCGTCGTTGGCGGCGGTGTCGCGGGCGCAGCTGCAGGTTGGGTTCTACGACACGCTGTGCCCGGCGGCGGAGATCATCATTCAGGAGGAGGTGAGCAAGGCCGTGTCTGGCAGCCCCAGCATCGCCGCCGCACTCCTCCGGCTCCACTTCCACGACTGCTTCGTCAGGGTCAGTGCGCGCACTCGCTTTCTCTCGCTCTCTTCCGTTTGTTATATTCATGATATGCAATGACAGCACGGGATGCCGAGCTGCTCCTTCGATTCAGCAAGCACTCTGCTTCATGCCTAGCTTTCGTAGTATTATTACAAGAGGAGGGGAGACAATTAAGCTTGGAGTGATCCAATGCAACGTGGTGACACTGTGGGGACGAATGCTGCCTCGCTTGCATAATTGTTGCATGCATGTGAAGCTTGCCTGCCTGCCTCTCCATCCTCTCTTCAATCATGCATTCCCCTCCAAGCTATCTAGCGCATATATTCTTTTCCTCTGCTGGCCTTGTTTTACAGCTTGCGATGACATGAAACCATTCATCTGTTACTGTTACATGATGGAGTCAGATGCATGCAGTTTGCAGTAGAAGCAACACAGGAACCTCATCGATCAGTTAGTTTATTTTGTTTTACTGACTGATAGGGAGCTGCTGTACTAATGACGACGAACGACGACGATGGCCATTGCAGGGTTGCGACGCGTCGGTGCTACTGGACTCGACGGCGGGCAACCAGGCTGAGAAGGACGCGGCGCCGAACGCGAGCCTCCGCGGGTACGAGGTGATCGACAGCGCCAAGACGCGGCTGGAACAGGCCTGCTTCGGCGTCGTCTCCTGCGCAGACATCCTCGCCTTCGCCGCCCGCGACGCCCTCGCGCTGGTAAGATAGCTGCTCTCACTCCCAGACTCCCACCCACCTACCAGCTGCTCGGTCGCCCACTTGCTTCTCCCATCCCAAGGCAAGATAGGCAATCGGTCTAGGATCACGCGCGCTACGTAACGACGTAGTGGAAGTGAAGAGGCCCCGGCCCGGTCCCGGCCGATTCGTCGGTGCCTCCTTGCCTTTCTGGACGACGCTTTCTTTCTTTGTTTTCATGTACTCCAGTGATAAGGATGTGGGATGGATGGTTGCGATGCCAGGACAGCAGCCGCCGCTTTCGAATGGAAGCATAAACAAAAAAAAAGGGGCGGAAAGCAAGCCCGCCCCCGGCTTTGCTGGCTGACTGGTGACTCCACTCCACCGAATGAATGATGCCCAGTCCTGCACTGCACGTACGTACGCCGCGGTGGGCATCAGGTGCGGCCTGCCTGCCTGCCGTCCTCCGAAGCAAGCAAGCGCACTAACGCACGCACGGCCGGCACGGTGGCCGTGCAATGCCGTGCAGGTAGCAGCCGGCAGGGGCTGATGCTCCGGCAGAGGAGAGGAGAGGAGAGCCGTCCGTCCTTTTTCTTTAGGTGCACGTCTCGGGTTTGTTCGGTTGTTCGGTTCGTTACCGCGCGCATGCACGCACGGGCCTCGCCTAGCTACCGGTGGGTCGGCGGCGTCCGTAGCAGCTGCGGCTGCACATGCTTGTGTCGTGTGGCCCTCCAAGTCTCAGCAGCGTAGGAGATGGAGGCAGAGAAAGCTGTAGAAAGGTGTCCTCAGTCCCTTTCCCCTGAACCTTTTTCTTCTGGAGCTGGTGATGAAGATGGCATTAGAATAGAAACTGAGAAAGTATACAACAGTTCAGCAATAGTAGCAAGGAAATAGGAGGACTACTCAATTTGCCTTGGGCTTTGGGGGCAGTTTAGCACTGCAAACCAGAAGAATGCCAGGCAGTGTGCCGGGCCATCGCCGCCGGATCGTGTTTTTCGTTGCCCAATGCATAGTATAGGCGCCCATCTCCAGGCACAAAGTCCATGCAATTCAGTGCAGGATCGAGTTGCATGTTCAAATACCAATGCAGAGACTCTGCCTCCCTCCCCTCGGTTATTACACTAGTGTTTCCATACTGTATGATTTTTTTTTTTTTTTTTACCCCTGACGCTCTGCAATTGCAACGGTTCAGTCCCTTGCAAGTTGGGCTGTCCACAATGTGCTTGGAATGCCGTTAGGGTCACTGGATTCATTCCATTTACTGCTCACATGACAGTAATTCAATAATTTGGTTTTCGGACGATATGGATTGGTCCTATCTAGTCTAATCACTTGGTCAGCTACATTCTGAACTAGTAATAGGAGAACCTGGGCACAATTACTAATGCTACTGCTGTGACAGCCTGAAAAACATTGATACGATACCATTAAGTCAACTGATCACGTTCAGCATTAAACTTGCTGGTCGAGTCGAGACTGAGCTGCTGCTGCTGCATCCCCGTTCAACTGATCGCGTAGCGTAGGAAACAGAAGTTTCCATTTCAATGCAGAGCACGACACAGAGCCGTCAATCCAGCCACCATCACAATCCGGCGGCGGTTTCACGTCCATGTCTCGAGACCGGCCGGCCAGCCGGAGAAGCAAGGGCGAAAGCTACGACTACGAGCTGCCGCTGGCCTTGGGAACGCGGCGTGGGCACGTCAGGACACGTTGGTGGGCGCATGGTTTTACGTGGATCCGACGCGCACCCCATGTGCCGCCCTCCCCGTTCCCGGCACGTCCACATGGCCTTATCCCAACTTCCCATCCCACGCTGCCCCCGTTGCTCTCGACGTTCCGGGTCCGCACGCACATGCCACCTCAGCTGTTACCGCGTCACGTCGTGCTCGCTGGCACTACTGACAGAAACCTCCGCTTCTGTTTTGTCCTCCGATGAAAATGCAGGTCGGCGGCAACGCGTACCAAGTGCCGGCAGGACGACGGGACGGCAACGTGTCGTCGGCGCAGGAGGCGGGCGCGAACCTGCCGCCGCCGACGGCAACCGTGACGCGGCTCAACCAGGTGTTCGGCGCCAAGGGACTGAGCCAGTCGGAGATGGTGGCGCTCTCAGGCGCGCACACGGTGGGCGCGGCGCGCTGCAGCTCCTTCAACGCCCGGCTCTACTCGTACGGGCCCAGTGGCACCGGCCAGGACCCGTCCATGGACCCGTCGTACCTGGCGGCGCTCACCCAGCAGTGTCCGCAGACGACGGGGAGTGATCCGGCGGTGCCTATGGATCCCGTCACGCCCACCGCGTTCGACACCAATTACTTCGCCAACTTGGTTGCTAAGCGTGGCTTGCTCGCCTCTGATCAGGCGTTGCTCGCTGATCCGACCACCGCCGCGCAGGTGGTTGGATATACCAGTAGTCCGGCCACGTTCCAGACTGACTTCGTCAACGCCATGATCAAGATGGGCGCCATTCAGGTGCTCACCGGAAACGCCGGCACCATCCGGACCAACTGCAGGGTGGCCAGCTAGCTGATTGATCGATCCATCTACTGGTTGGGTGTGGGTGGCGGTGTGATTAAAACCATACAAAGAACTGTACTTACGGCGTAGAGTGGTGTGTGGTGTGGGTCCGATGATTCAGATTGTACGTGTCCATCGATCGAGTTGTAGTTGTGTACGTAGTACAGTACGTGCTAGCTACGCATCATCAGTTGCTTATAGCTTGTGTGTGTGTCTGTGTTTTACTTTTTTTTTTTTTTTTTTTGCCCTTTTGGTTTATACTGTACGTTTTTATGGATCAGCGATATAGCTTTATTTATTCTTTTAGCTTACCATGGGTCGGGGATCATCAGCAACTGTTTGTATATCTAATCGGTGGACTGTGGGAATATATAAATAGTGCTCAATTTAAAGCTACCTGGACAGAAATTCGTCACTTCATATTTTTCTGATATCTTGAGTATTCCGGTAGACTTGCTGATTTCTTCCCAAAATCGTCACAAATAGCTAGGGCTGCTGTGGTCATCTATGTTGTTCAGTACAAAAGTGTAGCCATTTCGCATCCCGTACCGGCTGGGGTTGTGGATCCTCCTCCTATAATTTGTCCTTCTATAAAAAAAAATTAATTGTTTATGTAATATGTGATTGTTTGGAGAAAGAAGAAGGCAGGAGGTAGAAGAAGAGTGGTATTATTGGGTCTTCATCCTAGGGCCTAAAAAATTCATGTGTTGGAACTCCAAAAAAATGGAAGAAGTCCGAATTCGGTCCCCCAATTATCACGAAAAGTTCATTTTTCCTCCCTCAGCGTCAAAACCGGACAAATCACCTCCCTCAACTTTTCAAACCATGCAAATTACCCCCCCTCAAGCGGTTTTGAGGGCGGTATCGCTACAGATAACAACGGTAATGCCTTTTCCTTTTTAAAAAAATCCGGTTGAATCTTTGAAAAATCATAGTAAATCACGTTCACAAAATAAAAATTCCAGTTTTGTTAGACTCCACATGATTAGATCTACACATTGAATATATAATATGATATGATTTAGTACAAAATTTTTGCTATGAAGGTTTTGTCTTTTTCTTTTCTATTTATTTGGCGAATCTTTAAAAAATCATAGTAAATAAATCACGAAAAATCATAAAATAGAAAACCTATTTTTTTATACTTCACATGTGCATGTCTACATAGTGAATATTTAATATGGTATGCTTCAGTACAAAAATTTTTATTGTAGCTTTAGATCTATACTTTTGTGTAATTTATTGAAATAATTCGTAGTATTTTTTGCAACTTCTATAATTATTTTTTGGACTAAAGCATACCATATTATATATTCAATGTGTAGATCTACTCATGTGGAGTCTAACAAACTTGATGTTCTATTTTATGATTTTTCTGTGATTTTCTATGATTTTTCAAAGATTCACCAAATAAATAAAAAAAAAAAAAAAAAAGACAAAACTTTCATAGCAAAAACTTTATATTAAAGTATATCATATTATATATTCACTGTGTAGATCTAATCATGTGGAGTCCAACAAAATTGGAATTTTTATTTTATGATTTTTTCTGTGATTTACTATGATTTTTTTAAAGATAAAAACCGATTTTTTAAAAAAAGAAAAGACAAACCGTTGTTATTGTAGCAATACCGCCCTCAAAACCGCCGAGGGAGGTAATTTGCATGGTTTAAAAAATTGAGGGAGGTGATTTGTCCGGTTTTGACGTTGAGGGAGGAAAAGTAAACTTTTGTGATAGTTGAGGGAGGGAATTTGGACTTTTTCCAAAAAAAATCATGGTTGCTATATAGACACTTTTACTTTCAAAAGTTGAATGAATCGATCCAACAGCAATGGCTCTTTGGGCCTCTAGTTTTTTTTTTGAGCAAATCTTTTGGCCTCTAGTTGCGCCAGCAGTCTACAAGCCCATCGGCCCATCCAACACCCTCGGTGAACTGGGCTGTCTACAACCACAAGGCCCCCGTACGAAACAGTCTTCGTTTCCCTGGATGTGTTACGTGGGCCTGGGCTGCTCGGTGAGTCTGGGCCATGAACTCTTTACTACAGTAATATCGTTTTCCCTCCAAAAAACCATCCAGATGCATATCGTCTCAGCAAGTGATTCTGCAAAGGTTGCAGCACAGCACAGAGCATCATCCATGGAGTCCCCGGGCGCAGAAGATCAGCGGCACCACCAGAGCACGGACTCTTGCTCCATCCAGCTACTATACACCCATGAGGGCCGTGCGTGGCCCCACTCATGCATGCAGCACGCTTCATGGAGAAAAGGCTGACGGCGCCCGGCTGGTCCAGGCCAGCGGCTGGGGCTGGGGCGACCCCGCCGGCAGCCGGCTACTGTTCAGCGTGGAGTAGCACAGTGCCGGCTATAGTGGCAGATGGATCGTACCGCCACCACACCGCCCGACACACACGCAATGGCCACCGATGGAGCGGCAACGGCAGATCTGCATGTCGTCCGGTGTCCGTACCGGCCGCGCCACCGCCAGCGATCCCAGTGCAGTGCCAGCGCACGCGACACGCATGGCGTCACATCACATGCATGCATGCCTGCAAAATTTACATGCCGTCGCCGGCCGGCCACGACCAAGCGCAGCATGGCATGCATGGCGGCGCGGCAGGGAGCAGCTAGCATAGCAGTCAGCAGTGTAGAACAGTGCAGTGTGCCAGTGCCTGCCTTCGAGATCGCATCGCGTGGGCGCGCGATTGGTGCTCGCCTGCGGTGGCCTGCTGGTGCTGGTGGGGATTCATCCATCGGGGCTCCGGCGGGCCTGCTTGTATACAAACATACAGATCAGATATACGTATGTACAGTCCCTTGGCGTTTGGTTACTGTTCAGACGACTTGTTCCTGCATTACTATTTCAGAGAGTTAAGAGATGATCCACTACCTCACCAGCTTTCAGTTTCATCAGAATTTTAAGTCCAAAAGCACCGGATCCTGAAATTAAGCACCTGTCTATATCATCGAGAGCGGCCGGCCAGTCATCATCAGCCAGCAGCTTTGGTAGGCTAGGGTCCTTCTCTTCAGCTCCGTGTACATACTACTGTAGTGCTGTACATGTGTATATTGCCAGCATGTATATAGAGATATACATACAGTCCCTTGGCTTTTGGTTGCTGTTCAGACGACTTGTGCGTGCCTGCATTACTATTTCAGAGAGCTGAGAGATCATCCTCATCCACCACCTCACCACCGCCGTCTAATCTGCTAATTAAATTAACATGGATAGTCTCGCCGGTGCTTTTGGACTTGAAATTCTGATGAAACTGAAAGCACCTGTCGGTATCGATCGATGCATCGAGAGAGAGCCATCAGCTTGGTAGCTAGGCTAGCTATGGTCCATGATGGCCAGTCATCAGCTTCCTCTCAAATTCTAGCTACTAGGCTTGGTCCATCCCTTTAGATGTACATTGCAGGGCGGGCGTGTGTACATACTACTGTAGTGATGTGTACATGTTTATATTGCCTTCTACGACAAGTCACGATCCAGACAGAAGCAGAGAGAAGAGAGAGAGATATTGCGTCTCCTGCTTGGTCTCCTAGCTATAGTCACCATATGATGAGCACGCACTCATGCACGGTGCTACCGATCCATTCCACTTGCACGCACGGCGTTTTGACTGAGGACTCTGATGTTCCGGGTTTTGCTGCTTCCACGGAGACATCTCTCTTCTCGATCCCCTGAAGATAGCAGATGCATGGACTCTCTGAATTTTATGTGGCCTCAAGCTAACCCTGAAATAAAGCTGCATGTGTGGAAATGGAAACCGTGCGCGCGCGTGCAGGAACAAACAACGACCATCGACTCCCCTCATGTATTCCAAGAGACCATTATTGTGCATTATCAGATCCTTGTAGTGTCTCCATCGAATTCTTCCAGCTGATGCACTCCAATCCATCCATAGTGTCTCCATCGAGACGTACAGTCTTTTTGACCCGACCTAACCACAATTCACACGCATGCAGCGATGGATATATGCTCGCTCATGGGAATCATGCCATGCACCTGTGGACTTGACAGGCCAGGCCGCTGGGGAGGCTTCCATATGCATGCATGGACGACGGGGCCGGGCCGGCGGTGGAGCAGCCCTCTCGAGTGACCTGGGTGGGCGCTAGCTTTTCATCGGTGGATCGTGGTGCGCGTTTCAGCATGAGCAGCAGCAGCTCTGAAGATGGATGCACTTGTGAACAGTAAACTAACAAGGGGATAAGATTCCGCGTGTTGGACGAACGACGACGCCTTTTGGCTTTTGCAGCGTGTATATCGAGTATGGCGTCTGCAGCCTGCTGCTGCCTGCATAGAGAGAGAGAGAGGGAGCTCTGAGCTTCTGAAGTGACGGTCGCCAGCAGCAGCGACACTCACTTTGCTGCACTGCACGCCGCCACGGCAGTACCGGCCGGCGGCCAGATGCTCCGCCGGCCGCAAAAGTCGTCGCCGGCAGGCAAGGCAAAAGCCTCTCTTCTGTTTGGTGTCTTTTTGATGAGACGTCGCTGTACAGGGGCAGGCCGGAAGGTCCGGCGTCGAGCGTCGGGCCAGACGACGGTGAGACGATAGCCGTCCGTCCCATCCATCCAGGTGACGTGTCTGCACTAGCCACTGTACTACTACTCCCATCCTATAGTAGGAGTAGCCTTTGTAGGACGAGTACTGGCCAGTGGGCCTGATGAAGAACCTGACCTGACCTTGTGCTGTGGTTGTACCGGTGATGACCTAGGGGTACTGTAGCTAGTGGGACTAGCCACATTGCCCGTGCTCGTGACACACTCATGCATGTGTCGTGCACGCTATAAATTTTTTTATTAGGGCCGTGCCAGTACCCAAAACCCTCCCTAGCTTGAGTGAATAGTGCTGAACGAGCAATCAACCATGTACAAGCACCGTGTTGAATTTGGCATATCGATTATGATGGCCATTAGTATTCCTTAATCGCAATGCGTCCTGTTCCTTAATTGTCATTTACCCCTCCTTTTTTGGTACAAACAAACGTACTGTTTGTTGGGCAGATCGTCGCTAGACAGCTAACTGCAAATTGCCGGGCCTGCTACTAGTACAAAACCCGTCCAGTCACGCCATAAATGATTCTTGGTATAAATGTCAAAAATGTACACTAGGACGACCAGATATAAGTTCACGATACTGTTCACATAGTCACAAATGACAATATATAATTGCTTGGTATATACTCCCTCCGGATGGTATTAGAAGTCGTTTAGGACAAAATGACACGATCTTCAAAACACAACTTTAACCTCTTATTATTATAAAAATATTTATGGAAATGTGATATATGTATACTTTTATCAAAGTATTTTTTAAGACAAATCTACCCATATAATTTTTACATTTACAAACTTAACAACTTATAAGTTATTGATGATTTATATTCCCGATGTTTGACCCAAACCTTGTCCAAAACGACTTCTAATACCATCCCTGAGGGAGTATGTAAGTCATTTTATTTTTTTTTTAAAATAATATAGCTCTGTTGGGTGAATGCTCAACACAAGATGTTATTGATGATGATATGGTTTACAAAGTGGCCATTCAACATGGCGAATACAAAGGATGTCGGGGGGTATTTATAGGGGCCCCCCGACTTCGTAAGTTGCACAAATGTTAAGAATTCGAAGTGGACTTCTATGACGCAACTATTCCAAATAAGATATCTTTCTTGTCTTCGCTACGCCTTGTTCATGGTCTTCATCTTCGCCATGTTCTTTATTCTTCCGAAACGACTTTTAACCGTGAGAAGGCCGACTCGGCCGCCTTAAACGATACATTTGGACCCGATCTTCTTGATTTCATCTTTATTGTTAGATCGCGCTAAGCCAACTCTTCGCTGAAGTCACCTTCGGGTCTTCATATTCTCGTTCTCCACTTGTTAATATTTCATGCACCCCAAATTATCAAAGTCCGGGCGAAAGTTTAAAATCGAAATCAAAGTTAGAACCCAACAACAACCCCTGCGTGGGCAAAGGCCGACTTCAAAGGCATGAAACCCACGAATCATAAGTTTTATTAAAACTTTGTTTCGATCCAAAAAACGCCGTCCCGGACTTTGAAGTTGGACTTTTTATTTGAATTGTGACTTCGCGAATATCTTCGCTAGACTTTGAAGTTGGACTCTTTTTTTTTTTTTTTTTTAACGGCTAGTTTGACCGTTTGACCAAGAGGTCTATAAATAGCGAAGCACCCCCTGTTTTCTTCATCTTTTTCGGAGAGGGGCCAACTTTTTGAAATTTTTTTACGGTGACGCCAAGCTAATTTAGCGAAGACGAATCTTCTGCTTGAAGTTTGAAGCGGAATTCTCGCAATTCTTCTAAGTCAAGTATATTTTTTATCGAAGTCTAAGAATTTTGTATCCTCCAATCTTTTGCGCCGAAGTTTATTGTGATTTCGTTAGGTGATCAAGTTATCTTTTTCTTTTTGTTTAGAATGGCACTTGTCGAAGATGCTCGACCGATTCGCATGAGCAAGAAGTAGATGAAGAAGCGAATTCTCAACAGGACGCTTCGGATGCGTGCCTTTCGGATGTTTCGCTTCGTAATCCGAGTTGTTATCGACGATAGGATTTCTCTCACCTTTGGTCGTAGTAAAATGACCGAAGAAGATTTGAAACAAATGGTTAAGGATGGAGTCCTCGAGAGGGACAAGACAGCCGGGCCGGAGCCGGATGAGAAGGTTCCCAAACCTAAACCCGATGAATGCATAGTTTTTAAGGATCTGCTTATCGCTGGGTCTTCGCATGCCCCCTCGAAATTTTCTTGAAGAAGTTTTCAAGAAATTCAACATTGAAATGCATCACTTGACTCCTAATGCAATAGTCAAGTTGTGCTGCTTTTTATGGGTCGTGCGTAGTCAAAATGTGAAACCGGATATTGATGCTTTACGTTCTTTGTAATGAGCTTCATACTCAATTTAAGTCGAAGAAAATTGAGCAAACCGCTGATGCAAAAACCGCTGTACTTTGGATGTTGCGGTTTCAAGACTTTCTCGGGGCCAAAAGCAAATTTCTCTGCTATGAAAAATAAGTGGGCGTACGGGTGGACCAACTATTGGTTTTACCATAAGGTTCCTTTAGTTGAAGAGAACAAGGGTAAGAAGGGAGTTGTTAAGACTTATCCCTTGTCTTGCAAGCATGCATCGAGAACGTTTTTGAGTGCAAGCCCGAGCCTTCAAGTCCAAGTCTTGTTCCGAGTGTTTGAAAGCTTTCAAGAGGGTTATTTCCCAACAATCGACTCGAGACCTTATTGAAGAGTATCTAGCGGCTGGTATCTGGCCATTGAGGCTAGGTTGGGATTTCCTTCGGTACCACACGAAGAAGATAAGGGAGAAGGATTACATTTTTCCTGACAGGGATACCGTGATGCCTTCACGGTTTAAGAATGAAGAAGATTTTGTTGCTGATGTCGAAAGCAGGGCTGTAGACTTGCTTGGGAAGTACCTTCATACTGAAAGAAAGCAGATAGACGAGATTATTGGTAAGGACTATGTTAGGCTAAATCGTATTTTTGATTTAGCTAACATAACTTATAAGGTTCGACCACCCCCTGCCTATGCTCGCAAGAAGGATAAGAAAGACAAGGCTGATGGTGGTAAAGATTTGAAAAGAAAAAAGAGACAATGATGAGTCCATAGCTCTGCAAGATATTCAGTCTAGTATTATATCAAATATGGTAAGCGATAATCCTTTGAAATCTTATGGTCTTCAATTTGGAGCTATTCATTTTGATGAGAAATACATTGCAAACATGGAGAAATTTACTACGGCCGGCTTATCTTCAAGTATTATATTTAGTGGTGCAACATTCAGAAAAGCAGAAAATACTAAGCCAGCAAAATATATATTTATGGGCTCTATGAAGGTGGATATCACGTGAGTTATAATCGGCAAATATGAAAAACACTTGCAAAGAAGGCGTCAGATTCTGCACTTGTCTCTGGATGCGACTTGAAGCAACAATACAAAACTAATTACGTGGTTTGCACCCTTGCCGGATTAGTTTATTATATTTGCATACATGTCACGTTTAGTAGAATTGCTTTATGTGTTTATCTATTCACGTACGTGAGTCAGACTCTGTTCGAGTCTCTGTCGCTCTGGTTGGTCGAGCCAGAGTCCGATCGATGGCTGGCCTGCGTGCCTCAAATAAGCCAGGGCGGACGCCCCTGTAATTAGACTGGATTTTATTGTGTTTCATCTAGGGTTTCCCTGAGAGAAGCTAGAGGGTGATTCCTCTCCGGTCTATCTTGCCGATCCTCTTTGGATTGTGTGGAGTGTGTGCTCGAGCTGCCGCAGCTTGGTCGTGCCTCGGATTTCCGTCGGAATCCCCATCTTTGGATCGTGGTCGTCGTGGCCGCGGGTTGAAGAGTTATCAAGGTTCGGATTGCAGTTTATGTAAGCCGATTCCATCTTATTACTGCTGTTCCTATTGCCGCACTTCATTAATCAAAGATATTGTTGCCGGTGATTTTCCTATTTGATAATCACGTGAGATATCATTTGAGTTGTCCTATTGAGGTATTGTGTAACGTCGGCTGTGGGAACTTGCTGAATAATTTAATTGGATCTTGCCGATAGAAACATCTCTTGTTCAGTTAAGCAGTGCATATTTATTGGATATAAAATACAGCTTGTCATTCGAGGAGTGATTCAGAGTAATAAATTCAGATTATATTAATTATCGATTCTTGTACCGTGAAAGATTGGGCCAAATTCTTGGGCATCGTAGGCGTGTCCTCATCAGAACTACTAATAGCTGGTACTGGAATAGCAGTTCTGTTCTTCACAGTTACAGACTTATTACAGTAACTTCCACAACACTTCTCTACAGAATTAATCATCATCATAGCATCCTCTTCATTAATAGCTATTTCAGAATTCCTACCTGCCATAGTTGTAGGATCCGTACATAAATGACCATGTGCAATAATTCCAGTAGTTACAGTCACATCAGACAACACCACGAAGCCGTCTTCCTCAGCGAAGACACCTTCTAAGGTTGTCAGTCCGAAGCCTCAGAAGAAGAAGGCTAAGAAGGCGGTTCCTTCTTTACTTGAAAATTTAGATTTGACTGACAGTGAGGTCGATGCTCCAGATTTGGAGGCTCCGCAGTTTGGTACTTCGCTTCAGGACTTAGAGGTGAGGAAGATTTATAAGACTTTTGCTCCTACCGGACTGACTCCGGATCTACTTACTCCGCTAGCCGCATATTTACAAAATTTTGGGTCTTCGCAGAAATTGGGGCCTTCGTGTTGTGCTAGCCAGGATGCTGATGTAGATATGACCCCGGTTTCTCCTACTGGTACTGCATCTCCTTCTTCTCCTAGACTTAGGGATTCAACTCCTGAGTTTCCAGCGAAGTTGATTTCCACTTCGTCTGATGATTGCGATCATCCGAACTATTTAATTTAGCCAAAGATATTCACATGAGTCGTTTGTTAGTGAATCGGAAAAACCTTCAGCGGAGCCGGAAATTGTTGATAGAAATGAAGATGCCGTTCTTTGCAAATGGGTTAACTAGCTGAAGCCCGCCTTGGAACCTCCTAAGGTTTCGAGGTTGTTGTTGGAAAGACATGCGAAGCACATGGCGAAAGCCGTTGCCGGTGCGTGTCTTTGTACTTTGTTGTTGTTTTTTTTAGATACCTTGTCTTATTTTTCTTTACCCCCTTTTTTTGTAGTAAAATCTTCGGGGAGAGGGCTAAGGAGGTTGTTGAAGTTGTGAAGCGTAAAACTAAAAAGGACGGGGACCGGGACTATTGGTGTTTCTTTCAATGATTTATCGATGTTGAGGATGAAGAGGCCGAGCTCGATCAAATGGGCCGGTTATCTGAATCAATGGTGAATGTTGAAGCACGGGAGAAGATTCCTTGTCCTTTGAAGGATGGTGAAAAAGTTTGTAAGTGATTTTAACTTCGATATGTTTTTATGATTTTTATTAAAAACCTTCTTTTCCCGACTACGCTTGTTTTTCAGCTCAATTTTTCCCCGATGCTGCTACTTCTTCCAAAGAAAAGATTATTGATGTTGGAGCTATGAAGGATGTGATTGGAGATCATCCGACTCATGAAGTGGTCGTTGATACTGCGGGAGCTTACTTCCGGCTATATCGAAGTCTATTGACAATACTCAAAATTTTTGTTTTGAGAGTGGTATTAATTTGGATTCTTATAAGTTTGTTGGAGTTGGAGTAGACAAGCTTCGCGTCCTCCCGAAGAAGACAGAGAGGCGATTAACCAAGTGTATTGATGATGCGTTCTCGGTTCGATTTGAGGCCGAGCTTGCGAAGATGAATCCTTTGGAGTTGGCTGATGCTGGAATCAATTTGATGTATAAGGTAAAACTTCTTATTTTTGAATGTACTTTTGCAGATGCAAAGTTTGATTATTTATAAATTGTTTCTAATTAGTTTGTTTTGTTTGTACAGGGTGCTCTTGTGAACCGTGGGCTTAGAAAATCCCTTGAAGACAGTGCTGCAGCTTTTGCTATTCGTGAGAAATCATTATTGGTGGAGATTGAATCTCTAAAATCACAATTAGCAACTAAGGAAAAAGAGAGAGGTGATGCCGTTGATGAATGGCATAGGTTGGATCGATTGTATCATGGAGCCTCCGATGTTATCAAGGAGAAGGATCGACAACTTCGAAGCCGCGAAGACTACTATTGAAAATCTTAAGAGAGAGAAGGCATCCTTGGAAAAGAAGAAGTCTAAGACTGATGAACTCATGCTTTGCGAAGGTTTAACAGGACTTGGGAACTTTGCAAGCGGGCTTATGAGAAGTGGGGGGCGTGCGAAGATGCTTGTTGGGATCTCGGAGAGTATGATCCATTTTTAGCCGGCTTTGCGGGCGGTATGAAGATCTTGGGGTTATGATTCAAGCTGCCGCATTAACACGAGTGTTATGTATTGTACTCGGGCACTTCTCCATCTTATGAAGGAAGCCAAGGATCCCTTGTATGATACCTTCGCAAATGAGGGCTTTAAGTTTCCCCGGGGATCTTTGTTAGCAAGATCTCTCCTCGCACACAAATTGCTTTGCCGAAATTCTTTGAGCAATATTGGTGCAATTGTGGGCGGGAGCATTGTCTTGAGAAAGTACAAGAAAAGTTAAGAAGGGTAATACTCTTCCTCTATTTCATTGTTTTCTTTGTTCACTTTTTATTATTTTTTATTTGTTTTCGACTTTGTCTTTTAACAAACTTGAACTTGACAT
Organism: Hyparrhenia diplandra; assembly: GCA_015847255.1. Classification (NCBI taxonomy): domain Eukaryota; kingdom Viridiplantae; phylum Streptophyta; class Magnoliopsida; order Poales; family Poaceae; genus Hyparrhenia; species Hyparrhenia diplandra. The sequence continues at coordinate 163,516 of JADLZK010000232.1, read as the reverse complement.
CTTACGGGGAGGAAGAGAAGTTTAGGAAGCTTAAGGAAGAGGAGGAGAGGATCGCTCGCGAAGTTGAAGAAAAAGAAAAGAACAATGTTAGTGAGCATAGGGGCTAGGATAAAATTTGTGGTTTAACTTTTGGAGTTTGAGAGAAGGGAAACTTTTGTTTGGATGATTTGTTGTAAATGTTGATAAGTTAAATGTTTGTGTGTAGTTTTTATTTGTGCTTAATGTTAATGAATTTGCGAAGTTAATTATTATTGCGAAGTTATATTTTGTTCTCGACTCTTATGGCGAATTTTGACTTTGGAAAATCTTGCGCGGGGTTTCTTACGCGAAGCTGCGCGCAAGATATTGTTGTCGCGATGCCCCTTATGATTGCGAAAGGTGACTTTGTTTTTCGAGGCTTCGGAGTTTTTCGAGGCTTACGGTAGTGCTAATATTGATGAATTCGTGGATAAGCGTTTTTGGAAAATCTAAGATAAAAAGATTCTTATAGGATGCCCGGGGTTGTTGATTTCAACAATATTGGACAAGTAAGATTTGTGTTATTTTGGGCTATTTCTTTCTAGTCTACGTTTATTCTTTCTTGATGTAATAAAGGTTTTTTGTTTCAGATCTTCTTGCTCGAAAGTGCATCTCCAAGCTATATTTTTTTGGGGATGGTTTTCAAGATACAAATGATAAAATAATCAACGAGGTTGTTGAAGAGATTCTAAGCGAAGCGACAACTAGTGTTGCTTCGGAGAATTTTGATTGTTTTAAGTTTTGAATATGTTGTATGTAAAGTTTGAATAAGTACCTTGGATGATATTGTACCTTTGTATACATGTTTTTTATAATAAAGAATTTTATTAATTTAAAGTTCGTTGTTCACGCTTTCTTTTGGAGTGCGATCAAAAGACTTTGTTTTGACGTCAAAATTTCTCCTTTAGAGAATTTTGAAAACGTTATCCCCCTTCTTTTTTTTTTTTTACAAGTAGGAGCGAAGACTTTGATTTGAAGTCAAAACTTCTCCTTAGATAATTTTAAAAATGTCGTCCCCTTCTTTTTTTAGCGAGTAGGAGCGAAGACTTCGATTTGAAGTCAAAACTTCTCCTTAGAGAATTTTGAAAACGCCGTCCCCTTTCTTTTTTGCGAAGTATGAGCGAAGACTTCGATTTGAAGTCAAAACTTCTCCTTAGAGAATTTTAAAAACGTCGTCCCCTTCTTTTTGCGAAGTAGGAGCGAAGATTTCGATTTGAAGTCAAAACTTCTCCTTAGAGAATTTTGAAAACGCCGTCCCCCTTCTTTTTTTGCGGCGTAGGAGCGAAGACTTCGATTTGAAGTCAAAACTTCTCCTTAAAGAATTTTGAAAACGTCGTCCCCTTCTTTTTTTATGGCGTAGGAGCGAAGACTTCGATTTGAAGTCAAAACTTCTCCTTAGAGAATTTTGAAAACGCCGTCCCCTTCTTTTTTAGAAGTAGGAGCGAAGACTTCGATTTGAAGTCAAAACTTCTCCTTAGAGAATTTTGAAAACGTCGTCCCCTTCTTTTTTGCGGTAGGAGCGAAAGACTTTGATTTGAAGTCAAAACTTCTCCTTAGAGAATTTTTGTAGGTAATAATTTCAGTTTTGTACTTAAATTATACCTACTTAGTTTTTATCTTTTGTGACAACTTTTAGCCGATGTTAAAGCGTTTTTGCTTTTCGGCTTTGTAGTAATTTGGAAAGAGAAGTAAAGGATGCTCAAGTTACGGGGAAACTACTTTCTCATTTATATTTGACATGAGAATTTATAATAGAGTCTGCCTCATTAAAAAAACCACTCACCCTGCGAAGGGCTTCCCTCGAGTGGAAAAAGAGTGCACTCTTATCATGAAATGATAAAGTACTTCTATGAATTTGAATCTAACTTGCTTATTTACAAAACTTTAAAAGGAAAAACTTTAAGGATAATACTTGCGAAGGTCCTTGATGTTCCATGTATGGCTCAATTCTTCTCCTTTGAGATTCTCCAAGTGATAGGATCCTTGCCTGTTTGACTTTGTTATGATGAAAGGTCCTTCCCACTTTTTGCTTTGAAATTTTCCCCACGGTATCTTCGTTTCTTTTCCTTTTGAGCACGAAGTCTCCCCGGCTCAGTAAATCTCTTTTCACTACTTTCTTGTTGTACCACTTGCTTGTTTCTTCTTGGTATTTTTCTAAAGATTCATCACGGCTTGGTTTCTTTCTTCTTCGAGCAAGTCTTTGCTTGTCTTTTGGTCCTCTTCGCTCGTGATTTGGACACTTGTTCTTGGACCTTCGAATTGTATCTCTTCTCGAGTCATTGCTTCATCACCATATAGTAACTTGAAGGGTGTAAACTTTGTTGATCTTGTTTTGGTTGTATTGTGGCTCCAAACAATCCTTGGTAATTCCTCAACCCATTTTCCTTTTGGGAGTCCTACTAGATTCTTTGAAATTCCCACACATATGATGCCATTTGCTCTTTCAAGCGCTCCATTGGATCGAGGATATTTGACCGATCGATGCGCGGCAAAGTTGGATTCCCATACTTTCACAATAGCTTCAAATCTTATTTGTCAAATTGAGTACCGTTGTCCAAAGTTACGTGTCTTGGAACTCTGAATCTGCCGGATGATATTTTGCCAAAAGAAACTTTTTTATTGTTGTGGCTTCGCTTCTATCCATTTTGTGAAATATTCAACCGCAACAACCGCATATTGATGATTGCCTTGGGGTTGGTGGAAGTTTGCCAATTATGTCTATTCCCCATCTTGCTAGTGGCCAAGTAGGTTCGATGTCTTTGAATTGGATTGGTCGGGGCATTTGACTTGTTTGCTGAAATTTGGCAATTGTGACAAGTTTTGACTATTTCCTTGCTATCTTTTTGAGCTATTGGCCAATAGAATCCTTGTCTAAATGCGTTTCTGCTATGGCTCTTGGGCGGCATGATTTCCACATGTTCCACTTGTGTATTTCTTTTGCAAACAAGTCTTTGCCTTGTTAAGCTTGGAAATGCATTTGAGTAATGGTTCACAAATGCCATGCTTGAAAAGTTGATTGTCAATAAGCTTGTAATTTCTTGTCTTGTGCTTCATTCGTATTTCTTCGACTTAAACTTTACGGTTCATAAAATCCTCTTAAGAATGCTATTATTTCGATCTCCAATCTTCGCTCTCAATGATGTGAATGTATTTTGGCTCTTCAAGTTTTGCTTTTATCGAAGACTCGATAATATTTGATAAAACACATCCGAGGCAACTTTACTTTTTGAGTTTCTTTGCCTTCGCGATTTCATCGGCCTCTTCATTGTTTGTTCTTGAAATGCTTCTTCTTGTGAATCCTTCGAAATGTTTCTCTTGATCCCTCACATTTTGTAAGTACTTTGCTAACTCGGGTCTTTTGCTTTGTAGTTTTTCGACATGGCTGCCACAACTTGAGAATCTGTTTTTATCAAGATTCTTTGTACGCCCATTGCTCTTGCTTTGCGAAGCCTCGGCAACAACACTTCTTCATATTCCGCGATGTTGTTGGTGCATCGAAATTCAAGTCTTGCTTTGCATATTTCATTTTGACTCGGATGGCGAAGTGATTATTGCTGCTATGCCCGGCCCTAAGGAGCCCCATGCTCCGTCACAATTCATTGTCGATTCTTGACAGACAAAGTCCACTCTTGATGATCTTTTTGGTCTTCGCAATTTTGTTCTTTGGTGTCCAATCCGAGATGAAATATGTCAATACTTGTGACTTTATTGTTTGTTCTCTTCTCAAATTCAATGAAATATTGTGAGATTTCAGCTACCCACTTTCCAAGCCTTCCCGTAGATTTACAACTTTGGAGTACATCTTTGAGTGGTTGATTTGTTGGAATTCTTACTTTGTGAGCCAAGAAGTAGTGCTTCAACTTTCTTGTTGCCATAAGTCACGCATATGCTATTTTTTTCAATTTCGAGTAAAACAACTTTGATCCGGAGAGGGCTTTGGAGACAAAGTAAACCGGTTCTTGTTTCTTCGCGTGATCTTTTTCTCTTTCTTGCACTAGAACTGCGCTTCTTGCTTTTTCTAAGCCGAGATGTATAAGAGTAGTTCTTGATCAACATTTGGTGTTGTCAATGTAGAGGGACTTGTGAGATATTTCTTTATTTCTTCAAAAGCTTTTTGTTGCTCTTCTCCCCATGTAAAGTTTGTCTTCGCCCCTTTGAGTGCTTGAAAAATTGGGAAGCTTTTTTCTCGTTGACTTTGATATGAACCGGTTTAGCGAAGCCAATCTTCTGTTAGTTTTTGGATGTCCTTGATATTCTTTGGAACTTCCGTTTGCATGATTGCTATTATTTTTTTTCGATTTGGGTCGATGCCTTTTCTTTGAAACTATGCATCCGAGAATCTTGCCTTTTGTACTCAAGGTACATTTTTCGAGGATTGAGTTTGAGATTTGATTTTCTCAAATTTTCAAAAGTCTCGCTTTAAGTCTTTCGTGTGGTCTTCACGTTTCTTGCTTTTCACTATTAGGTTGTCAACATATGCTAGCGGATTGTCTCCGATTTGATCTTTAAGTGCTACCGTCATTCTCGATGAAGCTTGACCCGCATTGCGAAGCCCCTCTCGCCATTCTTTGGAAGCGATAAGTTTCAAATGGCGTGATAAAACTTGTCTTTTCTTCATCTTCTTTTTTTTCATGTAAATTTGATGATATCCCGAGAAGCAATCGAGGAAACTTAGCATTTCACTTCCTGCAGCTTGATCGACCAATGTGTCAATTCTTGGTAGAGGGAAATTGTCTTTTGGGCAAGCTTTGTTGAGATCTGTAAAATCTATGCACATTCTCCATTTTTCATTGCTTTTCTTTACCATCACAATGTTTGCCAGGCCATGTTGTAAATTGAACTTCTCTTATAACTTTTGCATCAAGCAATCTACGTACTTCAACCTTCGCGGCCATTGTTCTATCTTCGAGATTTTTCGTAACTTTTGTTTCTTTGGCTTGACATTTGGGTCGATATTCGATCGGTGTTCGATGATATCTCTGGCCGACTCCCTCTAGGTCTTTTTTTTCGACCAAGCGAAGACATCTTGATTGCTTCTTAGGAAACTTATAAGTTGTTCTTCTTCTTCTTACATTAGATTGGCGCTAATGATGACTTTTTTGTCTGCATACCATTGGATCTAACAAGACTTCCTTGGTTTCTTTCTTGGAACATGTCTTCGCTTTCTTTTTGTGACTTTGCGTTTTGTCTCATTTTCGTCTTCGATTTCTTCGATTGCCAAAACATTTCTTTTGGGCCGGAGTTGAATCTTTCTCAATGTTTCTTGCTTCGCTTTGATTTCCATGAATTGATATTGGCCCATTTATTCTTTGGAACTTTCATGCACAAGTAAGAGTAGTTGATCAATTGCCGAAGATATTTAAACTCCCTCTTCCGAAGATTGCATTGTATTGGCTATGCATTTCAACAACATCAAGTGCCACTTGTTCGTTTCTTGCATTGTTTTTTGCTTTGAAGGATACTTGCAAAGATGCGATTCTTCCAATTGAATTTATCCTTTTTGCCAATCGAAGCCAACTAATGGATATTCTCGCTCTTCCCAAATTTTGTCTTTTGATTCCCATTGCATCTAATGTTGATGCGAAGAGTATATCGTGAGCTTCCTCCATCTACTAGAATTTTTGTGACATCACATCCATCTATGTTTGCTTCTATGACCATGGCATTCATGTGTGGGTAATCTTTGAGTTTCATGTCTTGTTCTCAGAAAATGATTGGTTGGTGTGACCATTTTGTCTTCTTGTAGGGTCCCTCCATTGTTATTGAGTTAACTCTTCGAAGTAGTTCCTTCTTTTCGTTGTTTGTTGTATGTTCTATGCTATTACCACCGCATGATTGTCATTATTCTCGCCGCTTGTGGGTTGATACTGGCCCGGTGAATCATTGTTTTGTATTTTTGGTGTATTGTTTGCAATTGAAGCCTCGGGTTGCAAATTTTGTGCCTGCCCCCATTGTGGCGGAGCTATTATTGCTAATGGTTGGCAATTGTATATCGGAGGTGGCCCCGTAAGATTTGCTTTGATTGTAACTTGGATCGAAGTAGGCTTGATTTTGCGAAGTGCTTACTTGAGACGTAAAATTTATTGATCTTTGATTTTCCATTGATTTGCCTTCTTGTTGTAATTGCTCTATGCTTTTCTTCACCATTGGGCACATCTTCGATGTGTGACCAGCCCCTTTGCCATGGATGATACAATACATTTCTTCGGGCTTTAAAAATTCTTCCTTCCCCAAATCTTTGATTGAAACCTCCTCTTTGGTGGCTTATTGAAGTTTCGCTGTTGTATTGGCTTATTTGGTTGTTTTGTGATGAATGTTGTCTTATTTGTGCTCGTTGTTGATTTGGTTTACGCTGAAGTGGAGGTTGGTACCGATGGTAATATGGTCTTCGCCGGAGTTGTACTTTGCTGAACCGGTTGTTTGTCTTCGCTTGGTTTCTCTGTGTATTTTCTTCTTCGATTTTCTTCCCCGTAATCATCGCCCGATCTTGCATATTTTTGGATTTCTTCATACAATTGGGCAAATGGTTGTTGGTCTCTCTTTTGAGATGCGAAGACGGTTTGTCCAAATCTCCGAGGCCTCTTATTGCGGCGATGATGACGACTTCGTCGAGACTTCGAAATTTGGGTCTTCATTTGGATGAATCTTTTGTAATACTGAATTATTGGTTCCTTCGGGTATTGCTTGATGTCGAGCAATTAGGTAAACTTGTTAAGCCTGTGTCTTTGAATCCTTGGAAGTCGACTAGCAAGGTTGTTCGAAGTTGTTCCTAGCTTTTTGAGACCTTGGCTTGAGCGAAGCGTACCATTTTTGAGCTGGTCCCTTCATTGCCATTATGAGTGCCTTCGCTAGTGTTCTCGCCGTCTCCTCCTCCCGATTCAACAATTTGCTTCAAAACTCATCAAGAATTGTCTTGGATCCGCCAAGCCTTCGTAAGTTGGTATAATGTTGAACTTGAAGCCTTTTGGCCATTTTGCCGTTTTGCGTGTCTATCGATAATGGGGATTCCGGGTCAATTGTGACTATTGCCTTTTCATTGTTTTGATCTATCTTGGCTTCGCTAGTTATGATGACTTCGCGGTCTTGATTGTTGATTTCTTCGCTCAATCTTTTTCAGCTCTGCCGGCTTCTTCAATTCTTTGCTTCAGAGTCTTTTCTCTTGTTCTAGCTTTGCAAGCCTCAAGTTCTTTCTGTTTTTTGATAAGTTCTTCTTCTAGTTCTTGTAACTTTCTTGCTTCTTCGCTTTGATCTTTGTTTGAAATGACTTCTTTGGAGACAGTGTCTCCGCTTGCTCTTGGTGCTTCATTCTCTGTTGTTGTTGCTTCTTCCGGTGATTGTTGCTTGACTTGTTCTTGGGAGGTTTTCCCATGGTTTCTTGATGGTCGTGGGATAGATCGTTGCTCACACAAACGGTGGGCGCCAAGATGTTGGGTGAATGCTCAACACAAATGTTATTATTGATGATGATATGGTTTACAAAGTGGCCATTCAACATGGCGAATACAAAGGATGTCAGGGGGTATTTATAGGGCCCCCCCTGACTTCGTAGTTGCACAAATGTTAAGAATTCCGAAGTGGACTTCTATGACGCAACTATTCCAGCGAAGATATCTTTCTTGTCTTCGCTACGCCTTGTTCATGGTCTTCATCTTCGCCATGTTCTTTATTCTTCCGAAACGACTTTTAACTTCGTGAGCGGCCGACTCAACCGCCTTAAACTTGATACATTTGGACCCGATCTTCTTGATTTCATCTTTATTGTTAGATCGCGAAGCCAACTCTTTCGCGAAGTCACCTTCGGTCTTCATATTCTCGTTTCTCCACTTGTTAATATTTCATGCACCCCGAAATTATCAAAGTCTCGGGCGAAAGTTTAAAATCGAAAATCAAAGTTAGAACCCAACAAGCTCATATTATACGCTTAAGATATGCAATCAAAACGACATATGAGCACACTTAGGGTGTGTTTGGTTTCTGGGTTCATGTATCCAAAGCTATCTCCACCAAACCGGGCTTGGTGTAACTTTGTGTTATGCAAGCCAAGTGTAGGTTATTTGGTTGGTAGGTTTCTTTGTAGCCTGGGTAGTGATAGATGTTGTTTGGTCCCCTCGTATTTCCTATTGCCCGGCATCTTTGGAGATAAGTTTGGGTTGTTTGGTTGGCCCAATTGTATTGAATCACGATCACCCGTCCGGCTCCCACGGTGAGCTTACCGTGACTACTCGTACACCCCTCTATAAAAACACGGACCCGCCCTCCTCCCGTGCTCATCCCCACTCGCACCACTCACTTTGCCTCACTCGCGTCTCGACCGCAGGCAAGTTTGGACCTTGAAAAAGGGTTCCACCTTGTGCTGTTCATGATTTTGGATGGGGGGACATTAGTCTGGTGGTGTAATCATCTCAGACCTCAATTCCCCTACTGCAAACAGGACCTCCTTGAAGTACCTGCTGATGGTCTCTAGAGAACGCCTAAACACTGGCTTCAGGACCCTGAACCTTTGATTGTGACCTACTACCATCGAAACATGGCAACTTGCTCCTCAATCTTGCTATTGATGTTATCCCCGAGCAAGCCCCTCTTGCGGAACAGATCACACAACCGGAAGAATGGAGCCTTGCGCATCCTAAGAATCTCAATGCAAAGAAATCATCGCTGGGGTAGATGTACCGAGATTGCACTCCCTTTCCCGTCCATGACAAACATGGGGCCATAGGTGATTCCCCTCCTAGCTGAAAAACGACGGCCAAATCTTGCAACCATCCAGGCACTGATGGCAACCACTAGAGCAGCAGCCCTACGAACAAGCTGACGGCACCTAAAAGGTTCCATAGCACTAAACAAGATAGCGGGCATGAATTAGAACAGCCATAGGAAGCAAAAGAGAGACATTTTGGACCAGCTGCGACACCGGTTAGGTGCGCCACCAAGATCCACGAAGGAACCCTAGCGAACAGATGGGTAAAGTAGGAATAAAATCCACCGATTTCATCAAACTGTGCTAGTATGAATGGAAACCCTAAGCAAATCATAGATCGGCTGCGACACCCATGGAGTGCGCCTCCCAGATCCACAACAATCATCGACCAATAACCCTAGGCTCAGCAATTCATACAAAAAATGGCAAAAAGCAATTCAATCTCACCAAACGAGTACCGTGAGGATGAGAGCGCGTTAAGCAAAGGGGATCGAGGATTCACTCGGGTGCCTTACCTTGAGCGGGGCGGATGCGGTCGCCGGCGACGAGCGGAATCGCAGTGGAAGGAGAGGGGAGGAAGTGGGAGGGCGAACGGGAGAGAGAGAGAGCGGGAGGCGGCGTAGCGAGTGAACAGTAGCCAGGAAACCCTAGCCAGGCGGTGACTCGTCCCCTTATATACGGTGGCTAACTTAAGCCACCGGGCCCACATCCAAGAGCGGGGGGAGCCAGCCCCCAAAGCCGGGCTCGTGGAGAACGCCCAACCCGGCCGTTTCAAGGAGCCTGGCTTATCTAGTACGGCCGCATTCCCCGGCTGGCTAGGACCCAAGAATCTGGAACCAAACATGTAACACCCGTTTTTTTGCATCATTTTAAAATTCACTAAAAATTTGAACTTTTCGAATTACAACTAAAACCTGATTTATTTCCCCGCTAAACCTAAACCCTGTTTTGAAAACCCCGCATTCAAACCTTCACCACCATCTAGAAAATAGGAAACCTTGTTGCCGCTTGTTGAACTTTATGATGGGCAAGGATGCAAGGTAAGTTCTAGATTTTAATCATGGAAGGATATTGCACGAGAAATGATTTACTTAATTTTCTCTCGAATAAATACCGAAAAGTGTGTGTACCAAAATATGTATATAAATATTTTAGTAAGCACATCAAACAAATATTCTCGACAATAATAGTCATGGGAATATAAATGTGCTTATACAAATATTTATAATATATATTGCACATGAAATATCAAACTAGGAAACATGTGTGCCTATATATATTTATTTATACAAGTACATTTAGGCAAATATTTTCATGGATGAAAACCATGGGAATATATATAAGTACTTGTGTGAATATTTACAATATATATTTACACACAAGATAACAAGGGAAAATGGGAAATAGAAAAGGAGAAATACAAAGGGGAGAAAGAAATTGGAAGAGGAAATAGAAATCGGAAATGAGTCCCTGGCTCATTCCTTTCCTTCCTTTCTTTCCCCTACCAAAGGCCCCTTCCCCTCTCTCCTTCTTCTTCATGAGCGGACGAACCGTGCGGCCCAGCCCAGTACCAAGCCCAACACGCCACTCACCCCTTCCTTCTCGCCCACCGACGAGCGGGACCCGCGGCGGCAGCTCCTCCTTCCCCCTCCATCCGCGTCGCCGAAGCACGGCAACCCCGCCCCGCTCGCCAAGCACGAGGACACGGACACAAGTAAGGACGAGGACCCGCCGGCCGTGGAGTCACATCACCGGGCACTAGGATGCGCGAGCACGGGAGGGCATTTACGGGCACAGTTGCCAAGCACAGCGCCGCCGCTTGCCGCCGGCGCCACCCGGCTTGTCACCGCCCGAAGCCGCATACAGCGGCGTGGGCGAACACGGTTGGGATGCGGACCGACCTGGCGAGCCGTCACATCGAACAAGGTCAGCTCGCGACCTTGACTCCCACATACGCGCGCCGCCCGGCCCTGTGCGCGGCGCCGGCGAAAACCGCGCGACACCTCGCCACGCCGGTGCTGTGGGCGAGCGACGGGGAGCTGCACACCTCGTGGAAGGAATGCGAGCGCGAGTAGGACATGGCGAGCCCGGTGGCGGCCCGACGCCGCAGGCGCGCGGTTCAGCAGCGCCGCGATCGCGGCGAAAGACCGTGCGCCATGGCGGACGGCAATCGGCGATGTAGACGACGTGACCATACGAGCGAGGGGCTATCCGATTAGCGGCCCAGCGCCCGGCGCCCGCATGAAGCCACCAAGCTCTAGCTGGAGGTCCGAGCCTTGCAGCTGCGGTCGGAAAATATCCGAGCTCGGGAGAAAAATCTCCCGGCGAGCTCGCCATGGCCGCGCCTATAAATAGCCACCACCGGATCCCAATCGAGCCCGCCCCTTCACTTTCGAAGCTCCGCCCACTCGGGAACACGCGGTGCCCACCCTTACTCTCCCTCTCTTCCTCCGGCCACGAAATCGTGACTTCCCCCAATCCAAGCTTTCCGCGCCGCCGATGGGAACCGAGCGGGGCAAGGCGTTCGGGCAATGGAGCGAGGTCCGGGCGTGTTCGATAGGTTAGTGATGGTCCTCGGTGCATAGGCTCTCGATTCCCCTCCTTTACTCCCTCCTTTCTCTACCCGGGATGCCCGGCCGCCGGAAGGGCACCGCCGCAAGCCGCCCGTGGCGCCGCCGCCGTGGAGTTCCACCCACCACCGCCTCTGCCCCGCCAAGCGATGCGGGGAGGTGGCGCGGATGACAACGCGGCCCACGCGACGAGCAACGGGCGGGAGCGATCAAACCCGGCCACTCTCGGCGGCGCGCGCGTCGGGGCCAACGGGACGGAGGTCCCCGGTTCGGACGGCGGCCGTGACCCCCAATCGGACGCCGTCACAAGTCGACGAATGGGAAGCCGCCACGCCGCCCTCGGTTTCCTCCCGTCCACGGACCGTCGGGGAACTCCGTGATACACGTGGGCGCTGATGTGTCGACCACCGTGGGCGTCCACTGGACCCACGTGGTGCCCACGCGTATAGGGACATTCCCGTGTACACGGCTTAAATTGTTATATGTAAATTCGAGAGCCGCATACGTAATATTATAAGTATACCTTCCGTGTCCGAAAAATTCCCGAAAAATTTGTAACTTCATTATTTGAATTATAGAATTTTATCATGTAATTAGTTCAATTTTATTACATGATAAAATTATATTATAATATTACCCTAATGATTTAATTAGGGATTAATATTATAAAATCCATATCTCATGCATCCAATTCCGTTTCGTGTGAAACGACTTCCATAATTCATCTAAAATCTAGCTCTATGCATCTAACCCATTGCCACCATAATGTTCTATGCCTATTTTGGTTGCTCTAGTTCAATCTAGGTTATCGACGCGTATCTTGTGTAGTTCTCGCATCGACCCGATTAGGAGCTTCCGTCCGAGGAAAGCTAGAGACGTTCGACACCGTGCCGATTCGTAAGAACCTCCCGTGCAAGTCCTTACCCCCCCCTAATCATGACCTTTAATTAAATGATAATAATTATGTGTAATTAAGAAAAGAGGTCATGGGCTACTGTCGTATGCGATCATGAATTGTTATTGAGCGGATGCTATGTGATCTTCCGCAATGTTGTGTGCTTGTTGACACCTGTTATAGCATAAAATATATAGGCTTTTAAAAATGAAATAAGGGCTTAAAATGAATATCAACATAGTATACGGGCTTTTTTACGACATAATTCCATGAGTTTTGGTGATTTATATATTTTTTGGGATTAAACAGGAATATGCCCAAGAGTTTGCAAGCCCTACGATATAAAGACGTATCCGTGAAGAAATCCAACTTGAAACCCACGTAAGAACATTCCGAAGACACCGTAAGGCACGACCCACAACCAGGGCCCACCGCGGCGGTGTGCCGGGCGGCGGCCGCCTAGTAGCGGCGGCGGCCGCGGCCATGGGGCCCACTGTCAGCCTCAGCTTCGACGTCGGTTCCTAACCGCCATTGAGGATCAATCATGTCCATCTATCAAGGTCGGTTGGATCCAAGGGCTATGGTGCATCCAATGGAAGACTCTAGAAGGCCCGGACACGAATTCGGCCCATCTAAGCCTATGTGCATTAGCATAATACATGGTGGAAGGGTTAGTACCACATTGCCTACGGAACTAGGAGGGAGGCCTGGAGACCCCTATATAACAAGACCCCCTGCCCCTAGGGTGAAACCCTAATTCATTCCATTCATATCTCTTGACCTGTTGGTCTTGGAGGTGTCCCAATGTGAGGACAACCTCTCCACTAGAGAATTAGGGCTAGACTCTCCAATGTAGTAGATTAGCAACTAGAGAGTTAGGGAGAGCGGAGCTATGTTCCGGTTCTGGAGGAATCTACAGGGTTTGGTATGTCTTGTATCCTTCCTTTGTAAGACATTATGATTTATATATTTATCTTCTCTATTTACTTTCATATTATATTTGGTTAAGTATAGTTGTTATGCTATTGCATGGGATCTCCGCTCGTATTGAGGGCCCTAGTTATTCTAGGTAGCTAGAGTAGTAATCGATAGTGTAGACTTGGTGTCTAGGCTATAGGTTACCCGAGGTTGCGTCAATCCCACGGATAGTTGTGGTAGCCCCTGGGGTGACAACCTGTGTCGGGGCCGATGTAGTCCACCACGTTCGGGTTGGTGTTTCGTAGAGCTTTTGGCAGCCTTCTCCCGACTACCTTCTTCCCAGTCTTTCTCGAGAGTTGGGACGGATCTGTTGCTCCAAAGTGCATTAGTATGATTGCTATCATAGAACCTAAGTAATAGAGAAGTACATAGGAACCTAGATCTCTCCCGTTGTCCTCTCAACGTGCTACTACACATTTATCATTAGGAATTCTCTTGTGTGATTTATATTGTTCATAACCCCTATCATCTATCATTTACCCTCCTCACTTTAATTTAGTGGTTTACTAAGTTAGTAGATACTTGATTGTGACTTATTATCTTTAGCCAACGCTTCCCTGTGGATACGATACTCTAGAATACTCATCCTAGGGAAAAGCTACAATGGTAGGTGTTCTGTGCGCTTGCAGAATCCTTCATATTATTTTAGCACTTAATAAATACCAACAGTGCTCGAGATTATTGAGGGGCTAGGTGCCCAGTTATTGATGAGATGATGCAGCCACACGATAATAGCCATGATTGTTAATTAATATGAATAAAGATAATAAGATGAACCCAACCAAAAGGTGAGTAGTGATAGTCTACATGGAGGTGGACTAATCACACTCGGGAATGAGTCCTGCGGAGAGATACTCACCTCCCTAAGGACCGGTTCATAGACCAACCTAGTGTGATATTACGTACAGCCACACGCCGAGATGGGACGGCTTGATTCCACACCCCGTTGGGTTGAGGTATAGTTTCGATCCAAGGTGGTCGGCGTAGGCAAACGACCTATCAGGAGCAGACATGGGGAGAGTGGCCCCATGGTCCGGTTGGCGTGGTTGCTATCCTCCACGTAAGATGTTTGGGCGCAGTGACGTAGTGCTAGGTGCACATATTTATGATTAATGATTTGAGTATGATGTTTGACGATATAGGTTGGGTAATAAGGTATTACCTGTAAAGCCATGGGTGATTTGGTATCACCATATTGTCTAGGATGATGCGTCATCCTTCCAACCCCTGAGAAGTCGTGGTGAGGATTATACCAACATACCTAGGGTAGCACCCAGGCAGGTACGGATCTCGTTAGGCCTGTCTAAGCCAAGTCGCGATGGTGAGGGCAGTGCCTATCGTGTGGGGAAATTTGTACAACCTCTGCAGAGTTATTTAAATCTATTCGAATAGCCACGTCCTTAGAATGGGCAAGTGCTAGGCCTGAACATCTATGATTAGATATACATTGTTGATGACTAACCTGTGGTGTCATGACAGCAGTGATGACATGAGATAACCCGGGAACTAGCGAGAGCAGTTTTAGAGACTCTGCTAGGGCCCAAACCCTTAATAATTACAACCCCCTGGTTGGGACTTGCTGAGTACGTTTGTACTCACCCCCCTATTTTTACAGATATCGGCACATGTGAAGGTAAGATCGACGACAAGGCAGAGGACAACGTATCGTAGGAGTTCGCGAAGTGTTTGCTTAGGAGAAGGATGTTGAAGCCCAGAATTCATCCATGCACAAGTCTGCCTGGGGAGTACGGGGCAGTGTCATAGTTAATCCACCGCTTCTCGGTTGGCCAACTCTGATATCGTAATCCCGACTGGTGACTCTTCGTCGCCACTGTAAGCCCTTTCTATCCTATATTTCAACAACTCGGTTTACTATTATTTCTGTTTACCATTATCTATTACTAATAGACGTGTTTGTGGCATGATCCTAGCGCAAACACGTGTGATTAACGACCCATTAAAAGTGGGGCGTGACAAAACACCCCCCTGTTGGCACAACCAAGCCTGGCCAGCCCATTTGGGGGCAACCAAACACACCCTTAGAATATAAGGGAGTGTCATCAAACAATCAAAACTGACATATTTTGCCGCAACAGTCACTCAACTCATAGCGACAACCTAGTCATTGTTGAATTGCGGATGGTCGTTCGAGTGTTCACAACGGCTACATACTTAGTCGTTGTTATCGCCATTGTGGTTCTTATCGGTGGATACTTTGCCACCACAACTTCGAGTCCTGAGCGTGCAACCTCTATGTTGAATTCTTTTATGCAGGTCTAGTCAGTAAATGGGTCCTCTACATCCCGCTCATGTTTTTTTACCGATCGTTTGCATCTTTGTGTGTTTGTGTCATTGGTACTCTGCCGGTAATTCTAGGATTACTTGTGAGTCTTTGTATCTATGCTCCGACCTTTCTTTTGGTCTCTCCTCTTAGGGACCCTTTGGATCCCAGGATTGGAAAACGAAAGGGATAAGAAATTTGAAATATCGTGGTGGCACGCCACTCTCTTTCTGAGGACTGAATCCGTAGGAAACTTACATGCTACTTGCCTTTGGCACCTCCTCCGATAGAACACAGGAAAACACAGCCCCACCATCCCTCCACCAAAATATCAATCGTTTCCTCGCTCTCTCGTCCCCATCTCATGATTCATCCCTCTCTCCCGGTCTCTCCCCATCTCATCCCTCTCTCTCGGTCTCTCCCGAGGGCCCCCTCTCCTCCCACCTCACCTTTCTCTCTCTCCTCCCTCAATGTGGCGGCCGGAGCGCCGACGGCGATGTAGGAGGTCCCCCACGTCCCGCCGCGATGCTAGGTATAGGCCATGACAAGTTGACCCCCGCCGGATGGCGCGTGGGGGCGACAGGTCGCTGCGTGTGCGCCGCACCCCCACCTTGGCGCTAGCGAAATTTCCACGACGGCAGCGGCGATTCGCGTGAATCGGCGATGGTGCGGCCGCTTGTCGTGGGTGCAAGTGGGAAGATGACCAAAAACAAGCGATGGTGCGGCCATTCATCGTTTGAGCCAGGAATCAACCTCTGGATCGGTATCATATGGAAACTTTCCCATAGCTATCCTGCGAACCAAGGGGCACATAGGAAAATTTTGAAGGAACCAGATTGATTCCTGAAGCTTTCCTGCATTTCATCCATGAAACAAAAGGGTCACCCCGGCACATTTTCATCAAAAACCGATCACCGAACCAAACTAAACCGAAATGTCGGTTTTTCGTTCGGTGTCGATTTTTAGTTTGGTGAAGTTCGGTGTTCGGCTTGATTTCAGAATCACATGAACCGAACTACCGATGTAAACCGAACAGAAGCAAAAGCACAAGCTTCTCTCGTCCTCCCGCAACCCAATTATTTCCAGCTAGCCCACAATCCCACCACCCCTCTCCCCGGTCATCTCGCAAGCCCATAGTATCCTGTCCCCAACCGACCAACTCCCACTAACCCTATCCTCTTGGCGGCAGCAGCGTCTTTGCTCTTGGAGGCGGCGGCGGTGGTGGCATCTTGGCCAGCACGACCCGTTCGAGCAGGCGTGGCGGCGACCACTACTAAGGGGCGAGGAGTACGACCGCTCACGGGGGAGCGGGACACAAGAGCGGCGGCCGCGAAGCGGGCGCGGCCGCGGGAAGCAGCGGGCGGGCGGCGGTGAAGAGCGAGGGCTCTGCCGGCGACGAGCAAAGGCGGTGCCCCTGGGCAATGCGGTGGTGCGATGCGCGAGCTAGGCCACGTCAAAAACGACTCGGCGAAAGGACATCGTTTTTTTGTTTAAACCGAAAAACCGAAGAGAAAAACCAAAACCGAAATCGTCGATTTTGAGTTTTTTTGGCAAAACGATCGGTTCTCTAGTTCGAAAACCCGATTTTTTTTTACCGAACCAAACCGATTTATTGGTTTTACCGAATACCTAGGGTGACCAAAGGGTGCCTTAATGAAAAACGGATAAAACACTTTCGATCACGAAAAAACAATTACTCCCTCTGTCCCTAATATATAAAGGCATGCATAATTACTTTTTCTTCATGTCCCATAAAGCGTGCTTCCTATAGACGCACGGACATGGATGAAGTGTTACGATAGAGAATTAAATGTATTCTTCGTCTTTAGACAAAAAAAAAAGTTGATTACGCCTTACTACATATTTTTTTTAATTTGTATTACATTTTTTTTTTTTTGAATTCGCACGCGTCTTACTACATATTACTCCCTCCGTCTCAAAATAATTGCGCATCTGGCTTATGGATAAGTCACACATTTCTAATTTTGACCACATGTATATAAAAAGAATAATCATGTTTACTATGTATAACTAGTATCATTAGATTGATATTGGAAGGTACTCCCTCTCGGGTTGGTATTAGAAGTCGTTTTTGGATAAGGTTTGGGTCAAACATTGGGAATATAAATCATTAATAACTTTTAATTTGTTGAGTTTGTAAATATGAAAATTATATGAATAGATTTGTGTTAAAAAATACTTTGATAAAAGTATACATATATTACATTTACATAAATATTTTTGTACTAATAAGTGGCCAAAGTTGTGTTTTGGAGACCGTGTCATTTGTCCTAAATGACTTCTAATACCAACCCGGAGGGAGTACTTTCATAATAAATTTATTTGGAGATCCAAGAGTATCGATATTGTTTTATATATATTTGGTTAAAATTAAAAAGTTTGACTTCTTAAGAAGCAAGATGTGTAATTATTTTGAGACGGAGAGAGTAGAACGGAGAAGGATGCAATGGCAACAAATGCTGCCTGCGGTAATAACGTGCACATGCAGCATTGCGGTAACAGGTAAAAAGAAAAGTGAGAAAAAGAAAAAGACGAAGGAAACGAAGCATGCATCCAGAAAGTAGGAGGCACTTTTGAATTTTCCATGCACCTCGCCTCGTCGATGGTTGGTCCCAGTCCCAGACTCGGTGATGATGATGAGCCTTCTGCTCTAACGGCCTGCAGCGCCCAGTTTTGTCTTGCGTACAGGCCCCGCGTACCGGCGCCGGCACCTTGCTCTCGCTGTCCAGTGGGCCAGGCGACGTCATGTCCCACTGCGGTGCCAGATCAGCGGAGTTAAATGGCGTCCCAGGGTGAGCAGAGGAATGAGCCTGCGCCGCGCCGACACTGCGGCCTCTGCACACACTGCCCACTGCCAATGCACGCCGGCAGGTTGCAGGCGAGTGCCTGCGGAGTGGGACCCACCCAAGGACGTAGCTGGGGCCCATCCCACGTACTCCTACTACGGAGTCGTAGCTTTTCTATGACCACTTACAGCAAGTACTATAGGTACAGTCAGCCGGCGAATACTTGTCCACGTCAAATAAAAACCCAGCTGGAGGAGAGCGAGAAACGGAGGGACAGAGGCGCGGCGTTTCTTATAGACGCCGACCGACAAATGGCTTAAACACACTGTATTGGCTGCGCACTCTCCTCATCCACTTCAATCCATCCACGTAGCGACTCCATTAAAGAATGAAGGGCCCCGCCACTACCACCTCTCCTATTAAAGATATGAGGCTGTGTTTAGTTCCCCATGTGCTACGGATCCCAAATCTCTTAACGCATGTATGAAGCATTAAATGTGGGTAAATAAAAAAACTAATTGCATAGTTTGGTTGAAAAGTATGTGACGAATCTTTTGAGCCTAGTTAGTCCATGAAGGGACAATAATTACCAAATACAAACGAAAAGTGCTACCATCTCCCAACCCAAAATATTTCACCAACTAAACATCGCCTTCGAGACGCCGACGGGCCGGGCGAAATTATAAACCTTGCTCTTAGGCCTTGTTTAGATGGCTAAAATTTCTAACTTTTTTTTCCACTTTCTCTCCATCACATCACATTAAATACACCAAAAGACATATGTTTGGAGTATTAAATGTAGGTAAAAAATAACTAATTACACAGTTTAGATGTACATTGCGAGAGCGATTCTTTTGAGCCTAGTCACTCCATGGTAGGATGATATTTATCACTAACAAACGAAACGTGCTATAGTGTACGATGTGACATTCGGTTCCAATTTTTAGCCATCTAAACAAGGCCTTAATCGATGATTCGATTTGTTTTAATAGTGTTATGTGAGAGTAAGTAATTCGTTGTATGTGATATCTTATAAAAAGATAGCTTTAGCAGACGATTCTGCGAATAAGCCTAGACCATAGCTGTCATATATGGAGTAAGCAACATACTCTCCTCTCCTATATAGATATCACAACATTTTTTCCCACATGGATCCCACTTGAACCGTTAAATTTCTTCCCCTAGCTATCTTCCTATACCATCTCTCACCTAAATCCATTTTTCCTTCCCCTGTTAAATTTCTTCCCCTATCTTCCTATATCATCTCTCACCTAAATCCATTTTTCTTCCCCTACCTTCCTATATCATCTCTCATCTAAATCTATTCCTTCTCATGTGGCTAGCCATGGATGGCCATCGCTGGGTGAGCGTGGGCACCGCACGACCGTGCGAAGCACAATGAGCTAGCATGGGCGGGGAATGAAGACCCGGACATCTAGATCCGACGTAAGAGGGGCCCATTAGTGGATGTCGACGCCTAACACAAAGCCCGTGGCCGCACTTAAGAGTTGGCTCCCACTTTCTTCTTCGCTCTTTTTATTAACTATCTTTGCCACATTAGGGGGTTTGTTTGGCGTGGCTCGCTCCTCCCAGCTTTGGAAAAATCCTCTCCAAAAGATATGTTTGGGAGAGCTCCTCCCAAAAAACAAGCGGGCCCTCGCTTGTCGGGTACCTCTACCCCCTTCCTCCCGCTCGCCTCTCCTCGCCAGGGGCCGCGCGCCGCCGGGACGCTCCCGTGCCTCGGGCCGGACATGCCGCCGCCAGATGCCCGTGTGTTGCCGGGACACCCTCGCGCGCCCGGCGGTGCGCCCAAAGAAAGCACCGTCTTGCGGGATGCGCCCGTGCCGCCGCGCGCCGCTCCCCCTCGATGCACCCCATCGGGACCCACGCGTGCCGCCGGGCGTGGGGGCCGCCGCGCGCATCCATGGACCCGCCTTGTCCCGTGCTCGCCGGATCTACTCGAGCTCGGGTGGGAGAGGGAGGGAGTGACCGGCGGTGCAAAGGGACGCCAGATTTGCTCCGCTGGTAGAGGGATCGATGGTGGAGAGGGCCGCCGGATTTGCTCCGCCGGTGGTGGAGAGGGAGCGTGTGTGCGGGGGAGAACGAGGAACGAGCGAAGAGGAAAAATAGAACAAACGAACCGTTATTTTTGTGTAACGAGTGGCATGGTGGGTAATTTCTCCCATCTCCACATCTCCAGATTTTGGTGGAGTACCTCCCGAGGAGCTCTAGAAAAAACCTGGAGCTGGAGCTCTTTTTCTGGAGATGGAGCTACTCCACCTGAGGTGTTTGGCTAAAATAACCTGGAGCAGAGCGGAGAGGAGCTCTCCCAAACAGCCCCTAGATCTTTTGCTTGTCTGACATGATATTTAATATAATGATATGATAAAAAACTATTGAAGTTTTAGGTTTGAACTAGCTTTATTTATAAACTTTCTTTTCACCTTCTTAATAAAAAAAGCATGTTTAGAGATACGGTCGTTGTAAAAATAAAAGTAGCTTTTGTTACGCACAAGCTCCAACCTATTCAAATGGCTCCCCAACTCTTAACGGTATCTAGCTTAGATTGTGCTAATCCAACCATAATCCACCTCATTTAAGAATTCCTAGCTAGCTTTTGACAATCTAGTTTTTACAACCTACAATATTCAAAACAACCTTTCACGTCCTTTCTGATCCAAAGAGAGCTTAGCTATTACTCCCTCTGTCCTAACAACATAATCAATTCCTAAAATCGCCCTAAATAAAGCTATCTTGAGTTTTAGCAATTTTATAGAAAAATATAACAACCTATATGAAACCAACTAAGTACACATTTTTATAAATTTGGTTAAACTAAAAGTATTTTTGTCTTATGACAACTCTAAAAGTTGAATTAATTTGAGATGATGAAGGTAGTTTTTACATAAAGAAGGAAAAAAGGTGAAAGCAGTTAAAAAGACGTCAAACTGAGATAATGAAATGTGATATATATATATATACATCGACCGGATAACCTTACATATGCTTTTCCCTCCATTTTAAATTATAAATATATTTGTTCTAGATATGTTGTTTTTAACCATGCATCCACAAATAGTGTATATCTAAGTGTAGGACAAAAAAAGTAATGTATCTAAAAAACAAAAAACAAGTATAATTTAGAATTGAGGAGGTAATAATTATTCAGGCGTGTCGAATCTGAGCTAGCACTTGAATTTGATCGGCTGCTCAGCCTGTCGTGATCTACCACTACTGCTGCTACTACAGTACCGGTACCACACAGTGGTATAGTTTTTATTTTTTTTTGGATATCACAGTGGTATAGTGTTACTACTGTGCAGCGAGCTGTATTGCCGCTACCGGTTGTGTGTGTACGTATGTGCAGCACGCTACTGTGGTCGAAGAGGTACACATCAGGCACCACATACGCTTCACGTACTGCACAGTGTGCATGCACAGTGCAACACAGTTTCAGCTGAGTTGTGTAGCTTCCCGGCCGTTTTCAGCTCCTGTAGCTTACGTTGAACACACAGAGCATGCCAGCTGCCTTTACACCGCTTAATAACTGTTGCATGCTTTCCTCATGTAATCCTTGTTGCAGTGGCGGCTAACCTCTCGCCCATGCTGTCATGCATCATATGGTGTATAAACGTAGTACGTGTGTGTGTCTGGAACGGATGGCACGTCGATGTCGTCTCCATGTATGATATGGATTCAATATAAATAATCGTATGAAATATATGTTGTTCTCGAGCGAGGCGTGCTTGACGTACAATACTTAGTTCTACACACACACACGATAAAGGCTAGCTTTGATTAATTGCTTTGTCAGGCAGCTTTGTTTGACTAGTGTATATATAGTTCATGTTGTGTGCATGAATAAACTGGACCCTATGCATCAGGGTACGTATTTTAGGCATGTAAACTGCTACATGGCGCTCAAGAGAAAAAATTGGCACCAACAATAATGGAGCACGTGTTTGGATTTGCAGGGACAGGGTTCAGGTTACACGGGCGGCGGCAAAATGACCTCATCGTCGAATCAGGGTGCGATGGAGACCATACCGAAAGCGACTAGACACTGCACAAGTATTGGACATTGAAATCTGCTCCCTCCGGTCCCAATTAATTGTAAATTATAAGTCATGTCAAAAATCTTAAAGAGTCTTCCACTTTAAAAAATCTTAAAGAGTCAAAACATCTCGAGTTTGAACACTATATTTATATGATAATATAATATCATTTAGGATGCTAACTAAGTATCGTCATTGGATTCTTCATCACTTATATTTTCATAATATATATATTATATGTGATGCCACAAATTTTTGTAATTTTCTCAATAATTTTGGTCAAACTTAAGATGTTTTGACTCTCTAAAATTCTTAAAATCACTATATATATCTATTTCTCTATCTATAATTTTGTCTCAATGTATAGAGAAATATATGTGTGTAATAAATTAACATATACCTCATCATCTGTGACGGTTTTAACCTAGCTAGCTATACCACACACAAAACAAATGACTAGTTAATTAAACGATTGATAAGTACTTAAAGGGACTAGCTCCCCAATAACGTACGTGGTGTGTGGTGTGGACGGATAAAGATAGAAGATACTGCCCGGAGCTCTTTCTTTCACCCCCGCCTGCCTTTGCTTTATTTTCCCTTTAACCTTTCTATCTATCATTTGCTATATTACCTGCGGATCCATGCTCAGCTTTCTTGAGAAACACTAAATCCTTCCTTTTGACGGTTTGTGTTATACTGTACGCACCAAGACTGAATAGAGCTTTTCAACTGAGATCGTACCAGAATTGGAAGAGTAAAAAGATGATCGGTTTCACATAAGAGGATATGATTTCTAAGTAGCGAAGCATTTTTTTTTTTATTTTTGAGACCATGCCTAAGTGTGTTTTTCATGTAGTGAAGCCTATACAAGTTCCAATTAATCTCCAAATCTGTAGACTCAGTGTTTTAGATTACGTGTTCATAGAAGCACTATATGTGTGCAGTGCATTCTTTGAGGGAAACACTGCATCTGTGACTTTGGATGGATTTATTAGGCCGTTTGTTCGCAAGTGGATGGATCAGATCTCTTGCTACAGTGCACAATGATGTGCACTAAAAAGCAGCAGTGATGCGGCTGTAGCATTCACAACTCTGTTATTTTGTTTACTTTTAATTTGTTCCCTGAGGCACATTGTTGACTTTGTTTCAATGAAGTCTGAGAAATTGTGCGGATACAAGCGAGAGAGTGCATATGTTCACAAAAAGAGTCACTCTACATTAAATTGTATGTCTTTTTATATATAGTTTCGTCCTGACTTGTCTAGTTTTAACCAATACACTGTCACTTCTCGATCTATAAGACCATGGTTTTCTCTTTTCTTTCATTGAAAGTTTGTGTAATAATTGGTTGTGTACATCCTTGAATGTAGAGGCCGGATATGTTTATCCATTATCTAGAAAAATACACTGTCACTTATAATTAATAGAGTAATCTAGTCTGATATTATAGACGTTCCTATTAAAAAATAGTCAAAACTCTAATGTAAGACAAAAAATTTAAAATCAAAACAAATCGCAATTTAAAATCAATATAGTAGTACGGTTGTACACGTACTTTTCGGCGTGCTAGCAAATGACGGGGCAGAGGCGGCCACGCTCCGGCGCCGCCACACTGCCTACCACTAGGGAACTATCTATGAGCTGATGATGATTGGCGCTGGTGCGCGCTCACATTGATAAGTGTAGCTACTAGCGCCAGAGCTAGCCAGCAGCCCATGCACATCAACCACACCGGCGGCCGCCTCCCGGAGCACTGGGTAGCCAGCCGGTCGCAGTGGACGCACGGCGCCGTCGCCGCCGGTTCTACGTATGCCGGACGCAAGCCAAGGGAGATATACTAGCATAGCACGGACCACGGTGCGTGTGCAAGGTGGAAATGAAGAAGGCGACCGGTCGTTCATAGCCGCTTGTTGGACACTACTATCTTGCATTGGTCCTCAAGCTATACTCCCCTCTGTCCCATAGAGTTTGTCGTTTTTGACTTTTGAACTTCATATTTGATTCCATCCGTCTTATTCAAAATATTTATGCAAATACTAAATAAATTAATCAATATTCAAGTATCTTTATTGATAAAATAAGTCATAAAAAATAAATTATATTTGTGCAAAAAATTTGAATAAGACGAATGATCGAAAAATGATGGCGCGGAATCCGGGGTGACAAACTCAATGGGACGTAGGGGAAAGACAGTGGATAGAGCGAGCTAGGGCGTAGGGTGAGCCCCACAGCACATAGCTATACGTATAGTATAGTTGTACTCTCCAGCGCCGTGCTCCCCATATTGTAGCTAGCTCTCTAGCGCTAGGATGGTCCATGCAGGCACCGTGTATGGAGACGGAGCCAAGAAAAAGACGCCGGCAACAAGCACGGCACGTAATTTCCCCTTGTTCTGACTGCATTGCAATGGTGGTGTTCATCATCAACCAACAACCGGATCCTTTGCGACTAGCTGCCGCATCACTAGCTACTCCCCTCCGTCCTAAGATAAGAGAGACACCTCATACTTAACTAATCATATCGAAATATCTTACGTTAATATTTGTCCGAACATATATTGATATATAAATTAAGTAGCACCACTTCTTTTTCTACGTCTTTGGGATCTGCCATTCAGTTCTCGCATTTTATGTGTGAAACTCGAGCATTTCCACATGAATGGGTTTTTAGGGCTTGTTTGAGACTGCTCCGGCGCAGCGGCGCTAACTCCGTTGTTAGTTTAGTAAATAAAATCCCCAAAACACCCATTTCTGTATTAATCAACTTCATCGAGTAGCAGGCATGCCTCCAAGTTAATTTTAGTGGCACACACCCAAAGAGATGCTCTACATATATTTTTCTATGTGTTGTTTGGAGTTGTTCCACCGTGGAACTAACTGTACGATAGTAGGTCATATTATCAATTCGGTTTCTATTTGCACCCATAACCTACTTACTATGTGGCAGTTTTTTTTTTCCTTTCGACAACATGCTTAGACTGGTCCATGAATACATATGCATGAATTTATTGAAATAAAATTCAGAGGACTAAAGTGGACATGTTAAAAAAGAGAAGCCCATTCACATTCAAACGCTCCTTCCGTCCAAAGCAATTCCTGGCATTCTTTGGTGGAGTTTCAGTCGGCTCTAGCTTATTCCTACACATACACAGTAGCCAATGGACCTGAAGTCGGTGAAGTAATAGATTGTAGTGGCTTCACTAGCATATAGTTGTGGGGCGAAGGAGAGATTACAAAGCTTCATGACTACTACAACAGTGCGTTGCTAGGTCAAGCTGAAGCCTCTAAGAGCTCTACCAAAGAATGCTTTATAAATATGTCCCCTACCTCTCTCCTATAGTTCAAAGTAGATGATGCAGACGCTTTAACGTGGAACCTAAAAAGTCTTTTTTGTGTGCTTAGAGCTAGTTTGGTAGGGCTACCATTCCTACTGAAAGAGCATTATTCTCACGGTGTGGAATTTTTACCTACTTGTGTGGCCACAAGTTATCTTGGCTAGTAGAGGGCGTCAAGATTCACGCCCGGGGATGAGGACACATATACGTGCAGTCTTGCTTTTCCTTATGCTCATGCTTCACTTGTGGAGTAGCTTTTTCTGGTGGAGCTGAAGACATTAAAAACAATATGTGGGAACAGTGGCTTTAATAGAAATTTAGTTATAATTTGTCACGAGCGAGAATCCATGTTTTTCCGGCTCTAGCTCCTCATATTATTAGCAAGGAGCTCTTTTGGCACCCAACATTTGACGGCTTTGTGACAGGAGGTAGAGCCGGTGAAGTGCCGAGCTATGGGAGTGTTTGGGACTACTCCGCTCCACGTTTTTCAGCTCCATTCCACATTTTTTAGCCAAACAGTTTTAGCTCCATGCATTTGGTTCGAGAAAAAAGAGGTGGAGTTGTGAGAGCACCTAAAGGGTGCTTCACGAACTCCAGATTTTTGTGCAGCTGCTCCACGGTAAGTCGGAGCAGAGTTCGTGCATTTGGTTCGAGAAAAAGAGGTGGAGTTGTGAGAGCACCTAAAGGGGTGCTTCACGAACTCCAGATTTTTGTGGAGCTGCTCCACGGTAAGTCGGAGCAGAGTTCGTGGAGTAGTCCTAAACACCTTCTATATGAAGAACAACATAACGGTAATTCGTATGGATGGTGTGAGTATAGTGCAGTAAATCCACACGCTCACCATTTATGGTCTCCATGTATGCAGTGCATCGATTCACAAGAAAAGGCAAATAAAGAAAGGCAAGATGATCAGCAAGTCGTTATCTTGCTCGTGTGGACATTGGCTAGCTAGCTAGGTAGCTATACTCACCTATATATTCACACTTCACTTTCATGACATTGATAGAAATTTTGATGGAAGAAGATCCCAACTCACATGAAGTGGACTTTTCTGGCTTCCCATTTATATTCTTCATGTTTTCTTGAGAAGTTGAGATGCTACATATATACTGGAACAACATAATTTTATTGCCCTCTATATGCTTTATTTCCACTAGAGATATTTTTTTGTGAAGTAATTGTTTTTTAGTCCTTGAAAAAAAAAGAAACGAAAGTAATAATTTGAGTTTGTATATGCACCCGAGGTACCAAATTTTATAAGCACTCTTAGGGTTATAGGTTACATTCAGCGGTTACTTTTCAAGCAGGTTGATAATCTCATGCTAATAAGCTTGGAACGAGAAACAGCTAATACTAATCCGATCACTAGCTACACAATACATAGCGTACGTACCTGTGTAGATGGTCCCGCCTCTTAATTCCTTTCTAGTGCAAAACTTCCATATTTCCCAATATGTATATATGCAACAAACCTACTAGTTCAATAACGGTGACTCAATTTGATATGTAAAACAAAAAATATTTCTAAATATTTCCAATCGATCCGACCACCCAACCTAACTTCTTATGACAGGTGCTGACTGTGAGTTTTCTTCCATATATGCTCATATGTGAGCTTATGACCAGATTTATTACGAGTCACAAGTTCATGTGATCAATAAAAAAAGAAACGAGTATGTATTCATGAAATGGTCTTCTTAATGCATGAAAACGTAAACCGCCAGTTTAATTATCATTACTGCAAATAAATAAGCAACAGTTGACCATAAAAGCATTATTACCTTATTGAAAAGTTATAGTATGCACTATATTAATTATGAAGATAGTTTCTACTAAAAAACTACTATATACAGTATATCAATGCCATTTCATTTCTAGTACAAGCTAATACTAGTTTGTGCACTGTGGGAGTAAAATGGCATCATTACTTTGTGAACAAATGCAGATACTAATACAATTAATGTTCAGCGTATAATCAGACTGCTTTGTTCCCATAGCTGTGATATTTTACATTATTACTTAGTCGATTCCAGAGCTCATTGTCGCATTCATGCATGTAAATAAATAGACACCGTACCTGCTAATAACATTGTTTTTCCTATTTATTAAAAGTGAAAAATAGATAATAAGGCTTAGAAAGGAAGCTATGAATTAATATTTGTAGTCTAATTAGCCATGAGAGTTTACCTGGATATGAATGTATGCAGGTAAGATATAAAACACTATATACAGTTATCTTTCTAATTAATTCAAATATATGAGAGATTATTTCAGTTGTAACTGAAAGCAGTTGCAAACCAGAGGGACTTTTTCAGTAGCACAATACTAACTAGTAAGAATGAAGATATATAGTTCGTTATTGATCAGTCAGTTGATGATAATTTTAATATATAAACAAGTTAGCTTCATTCAGACAAACTGTGAGCTATATATCTGATATATGAATGCTGCGTAATTGGCCGAGAACAATAATGTAAAATAATGTGGGTGGCAGCCAGAAAAATAAATCTAGCTACATTCCATTAGAAAAGTACTGGAAGTTTTAGAAAAAGAAAAGAACAGAATGCACATATATATGTGAAAAATCTTGAAAAAACAAAGCATGCCCGGGAAGGAATTAATGAAAGGAAAATCAGTATGGACTATGTGACGCTCAATGAAAGGAAATCTCTGAATAACTACTAAAACTATGAGATCATGATCATGCCGTGTTTAAGGAATTAACTGTATAAGCCGACCCACGCGCATGCATGGTACTGAGTCCTGCTTATATACCTCTGATAAAGAAGTTATTACTATTCCATTATATTACGTACTGTCAAACAGTGGTTAGATGGAGTACGCTAAAGGAAAACACACACACAGCCAAGGTCAAATTAGAGGCACTGCCTGCAGCTGCTATATATACATATTATTTTCACATACAACATTTCGATTTGACAAGCTACTAGCTAGGCATGGGAAGACTGAGATATACTATACGTACTGGACTTGTAACCAAAGAGAGAATCGTAATCATTCATCAGCAAATCTTACATGATCTAGGCACGGCCGTGCATTAAGGCCTAATAATGAGTGACACTGAGCAATGCCAGAGCCTGCTCATGCTGTCATGCAAGGAGCATAATGGTAAAGCACACAGGAAAGCTCTCAGGACTGAAGTCATATATGGTCTGTACCCATCACTACGTACGTACTGCGGCTAGAATATATAGTACTTATATACTCTATACTCCCTAGTACGTGTACCCAAATGAGTAGAAGTCAGACCCAGATTAACATGGTTCTTCAAATTTTATATACTTAGTACAATGTACCATGCAGTACACACTTGCATTGTGTGAGATATAGTCTCTTATGTTAATGAGTTTTTTGTGTGTTGCCTTTTGCAATGCTGCTAGCTATAGTATATGCACTACGACGAAATGTGGGCAATGCATCAACATGCATGCTGAGATTCTTCTATATATCTTCCTCTCTCACTCTCTGCTGACTGACGTCAAAAAGATCGAGAGGAAAAACTGACTCCTGCAGAGAAAAAAAAAAAAAAAGAAAAAAAGATCTCTTGTATATGCTTGCAACTCGTTTCCTTTAATTTATCCTTTTTAGCCCCGCTTAATTAGTTTGCAGAAAGGCAGGGATGATGCAAACACAAATATTGGCATTACTAGCTTTCATGTTTCGTATATGCATGTCTGATGATGAATACTCCTACCTCACCAGTGTACTAGACAGGCTGTAGCAGAAAGAACACTGAACTGCTGCTGCAGAAGAAACAGCAGTAACAGTCTAACAGAAGCAGCAGGGAAGGTGGTATGCATGCACAAGAGACAAATGCATGCGCGAACCAAGTCAAGAGGTGGAACAGTATGCATAGCTAGAGAGAAAGAGAGAGAGAGATCGTAGAACGAGATGAGAGATGCGCAGAGAGATCCAGGATGAGCAAGCAAGCTTACGAAGGTAGATCAGCCTGCTCTCTGTGAAGGACAGGCCGGAGAAGGATTTAGGATCTGATCCTCCACTCCTCCCATAACTGCTCGCTTGTCCTAGAGAGAGAGAAACCAAAGATCTGCTGGGATGGGCGCTAGCTTAGCTCTGCCATGGCTTTGGCTGGAGCTGGGCTCTGGCTGCAGGCTGCTGCCGAGGAGCTCCCACATTTTAAAGGCACCTCCTTGATCTCCTCCCCCCCAGCCGAGGTGCTTTGGAAGGAGAGCCCCAATTGACCTGCCCAAACACTACAGCAAGAACAATCCATGTGCACAATACATGCATGCAGACTGCAGTACAATAAAATTACACACTTGTCTCTTCCTCAACAAGTATATGCACTCCGGCCTGATATGATCATGAAGCGCATATTAGCAATTGTTATCATATGTGGGGGATCGGTGTTTCCTAACCCCGGTCAAATGCATCATGGGATGGCTGACACTGGGCAATTATCTTTCAGAAATGCAAGAAATCAGTACTTCTCCTCAGGAGGCAAAACAACAAGAAGAATTCAAGCAGCTAGCTGTGCACTTAATTTAAGCTTTATATTAGCTAGCAGACTGGGAAATTAAGATAGAAATTAACCATGGAGAAATAATTTTTTTTTGCTGCTTTGTTCTTAATTTTCCTCTTCACACTGAAATTGCTGAAGGAAATTGAGAGAGAGAGATGAGCTATATACGGGTTACGAGCGAAGACTTGTTGGCGCAGTGCAGTAGTGGTGTTCTCCTCCAGCTCGATCGATCACGTACCACCGCCGCCTTTGTTTACTTGGATTGGATCTCGATCCCCTCACTAGCTCTCCACGACGGCGACCATTGGTGCCCCGTCAGTGCAGTGGCGCCAGAAGGCGGCCGGCCGGGAAGAAAGTAGTAGTAGCTGGCTGCTAGCTGCTGTAGTGGGTAGATCGTACGAGTATACGACGACGACGACCTCTCCGGCTGCCATGCCATGCCATGCCTTCACAAGTCAAGATTCAAGGAGCACCTCGCTTTCCCGGACGAGGAGGACGACGAGGACGGCGGCGACGGCAGGCCGTGCTGCGTCGGCGGCGCACTAGTCATCCACCCGCCGCCGCCGCCGCTGTTCTCCTCCTCGGAGCCGGCGGCGGTGGCGCAGTCGAGGTTCACCCCGAACAGCCGCACCCGCTTCGAGGTGGATGACGCCACGACGGGAGGCGGCGGCTCGGCGTGCTGCCCTGGCGTCGTCGGTAACCGTACCGGCACGGAGTCCAGCACCATCGTGGAGGGCTGGTGCGGCCGGTAGAAGAGCAGCTGCCTGGTGCCGGCCCCGTAGGCGTCGTAGCCGACGTGGCGGCGGTGGGGGTCGACGTAGAGCGAGGAGGGCGAGGGCGGCAGTTGGAGCACCGTCGTGGTCGTCCGGGCGGCACCGGCGGCGGCGGCAGCAGCAGCAGCTTGGTAGTGGTACTGGTGGTGCGTCCACGGCGCGTAGGGGACGACGGACGGGAGCGGGAGGCGGTGGTGGTACTGGTGGTGGTGCACGGGCGGGTCGGGCCGCCTCCGCCAGTCGATGAAGAGCCTTCCCCTTGCCGCCTCGCCGACGCCGCGGCCGAAGGAGACGGTGTCCCCGGCGTCGAGGCGCTTCTCCTTGACGAAGCGGCTCCAGCCCTTGGTCATGACGTAGCTCT
This sequence comes from Hyparrhenia diplandra, assembly GCA_015847255.1. Taxonomy (NCBI): domain Eukaryota; kingdom Viridiplantae; phylum Streptophyta; class Magnoliopsida; order Poales; family Poaceae; genus Hyparrhenia; species Hyparrhenia diplandra. The sequence goes on along the minus strand of JADLZK010000232.1, from coordinate 132,242 downwards.
GGCTGCTGTTCCAGTAGGAGTAGCGGAAGCGCCAGGGCTTGCCGGTGCGGTCCTCGAAGCTGAGCAGCAGGCCCTTCTCGTTCGCCGACGCGTCCAGCGGGAAGTACTTCTCGGCGTGCTGCTTCGGGATCACCAGCCGGTTGAGCTTCCCGACGTCGCTCGGCGTCACCACCTTGTCGAACATGTGCTCCTTCCACCGCCGCCTGCTCTTGCTGGTTGTGCTGCTCAGGCGCCCTCTCCTCGGCGCCGCCCGACCGGGCCGCGGCCGGGGGAGCGGTGAACTCCATCGGTTTGATCTCCGACGACGACCGGCGACCGGTCGAGATCGAGATCGGGCCGTCCGTCCGTCCGTCCGTCCGTCGAGGTAGGTAGAACGTAGACGCCGGCCGACGGGGCCGATGGATCGACGATGCCTCCTTGAAACTTCAAACTTTGACCACTGGCATACTAGCTTTTTGTTTATGGCATGCTACTGGATGGCCAACAGTGGCGGTGCAGCTGTTACTATAGTTAGTATACGACCTTGGGAATTGTTTTATATTAGCGGATGAGATCGGCGGAATAGTTTAGAATTGGGGAATTCGCAGGGTTTGGTTCTGCTGCTTGGTTGGATTATTGTGGATGAAGAAATTGATCAGGACGGAAGGGAGGAGGAGGATACGGGCGCGGCCGGGGTTTGTGCGCTGCCGACCTTGTCGAGCCTCAAATCAAGGTAGGGATCGGAGGAGGAAGAAGAGGAGAGGAGGAAGAAGAAGTGGCTGGTGCTAAGAGAAGATGTGATGAGTGGTAGCAGTAGCAGTACTATGAAGGTTCTTGCATTGGTGGGGCAAGGGAAAAGGGGAAAGGAAGGAGATGGATACTTACTTTTGCCTTTTGGCTTGCAAACCAAAGGTAATGGATTGAATTGGCCTAGTAGCTAGCTATATATTTTCACCCACTGTAGTGTTAATTGTTGCTGGCTTGCAGCTAAGCATCTGTGTGTAGTATCGATCATGTATGTATATGGATATGGATGGGTGTTACTACCTCTCCCTGTCAGTGTGTGTATGTGCTACAACAACTTGTATTGTATCCATAGGATGTAGGCTGTATATAGCTAGGGGAGGGTGGGCATAATACAAGTAGCCTGCTTTTTAAAGGGTGAGATGAGCAAGAGCATGAGCTAGAGGGAGTGGGGAGGAGAGAGACTGGTAAATAGTAATAGTAGGGGGATCAGAGGGATGGGCCCCACGGATTATCTGGTTGAGCTCATGTGAGCTTGTCCTTCTCATGCCATAGGTGGTGCCTTTATGTGAGTTAGGCAGGTGATGAGCCCCAAAATGCCAGTTGTTGCCTGCAAATCTTCAGCATGTTACTCATTGGTATTATTGGTGGTATCTATCTCAGCTATAGTTATTCTACTGTCTATCTTGGCATGATTATTTGAAGTGTATATATACCTCTTTGATTAATTGGCACTTGAATCTCTCTCTTTTTTTTTTTTTTTTTCTATACAACAAGGATATGTGTAGTTTGTTTCTCAGTTTATTACTAATATGTAGTGAACAAATAATATATGTATAATATGGTGCTACTCCCCGTCCTAGAGAAAATGTAATTCTAGCATCTAACCATCTTAAAAGTGCTCAAGTTTGAAAAATAACAATATTTATCATACTAAATAAATATGAGTAAATCTATCATGGGATATATTGTTGTAAGATATCTATTTGGAGTCATAAATGTCAGACAAAATTTGGAGTACATAGTTTGCTTAGACCAAACTTATAATTGTATATCCTTTATAAGACGGAGGTATTAACTCTAGATTTTTCTTTTTTGCAAAAATATTCTACGCTCGAAACCAACCTATGAGATCTTGAGATCCAAAGTCACCATATGATCCTCATTATTGAAGTCACGCGTCTACCACTAAAAAGAACATTAGCCATGAGTGTCAGCGACACTACTAGCTCAGAACCCGGCTGCACAAGCTCCATATACACACACAAAAACCTAGCTATCTAATAGCTGAGTTCATCATGTACAAAGACAATTTTGCTTCGCTCACTAAGTTTAGTTGCGGCCGGTTTTGTTTATGCTGTTCATGTTCCAGTTCCGGGTACAATAAACATGGTTGACACAAAGTCAACCTATCTTATCACTTCAAATTTTCCTTTGTACTTTCAGGTGAAGCAAGAGCATATATATACTGTTGCTTTTTTTTTTGAATTAGCTGGGTTGGCAGTGTTGCCATACTAATAAATAAATAAATTGTGGAGGCCCATTTCAGGCGAGGCTGATGAGGATGATGCACCCACTACCGGAAATTTCATCGCTGCCGAAGCGCCAGGGACCTTTGCCGAGTGCAAAAAACACGGGCCCCTCGGCAACGATCTCCTTTGTCGAAGGCAGCTCGTAGGGCGTTGGCGAACCATGGCGCTTGGCAAAAAAAAAAGAAAAAAAGGTCAACTGTGCGAGCTAGGTTCCCTATCAGCAAAAAAAAAAAAAAAAAAAAAAAAAAAAAAAGCTACCGTCCACGGCGTCCGTCCGGGACTTTGTCGAAGGGCGGTGACGCTTTTGGCAAAATTCTTTGCCAAGCGTTGGCTGTGGCGGGAGCGCTTTGGCAAATTCTTTGCCAAGCGTTGTCTTGAAAAGGCGCTTGGCAAAACTTCTCTGCGTGAAAACTTTCACGACCCTTTGCCGAAATGTAAATAGGGCTTGGCAAAACTTCTTTGCCGTGAAAACTTTCACGACCCTTTGCCGAGCGTAAATAGGGTTTTGCCGAGCGCCCGTGCCACTGGGCAAAGAATTTGTCTCCCATAGTGACACACCTCGTCATGCCTAAATCTTTTTTTAACATTCATCATGGTTAAAACTTGCAGGTTCTTATCACGTACACCTGCTCAGCAAGAACGCTGAACAGCTCGCGACGAAGCATCCCTGCACAGTTCCTGCCTCTGAAAACCGCCAATCGTCCGTTCGTTGAATCAGATGAACGTACTGCTGCTGCCGCTGGTCGATCGCGAGACGCACAGTGATCGATCGTACTCTGCCTTGTTGCTGTGTTGTCCTAAATATAAAAAAACAAAGTTCAGCGAATGAAAACTGAACCACGTATGCCTACATGCACCTAGAGATCGATAGAATAATGTGCTTGCGATGTGAATCTGAATTGACAGTTTTTTAATCAGTCTGGACTGGCCTGAACTTATTTCAGGTTATCTGCTGGGCATTACTATATTAGAAATTTCGCTCATTGGTAGCTGAGCCTGCAAGGCCAGCTAGTGTTGTCACTGGACCAGGACAAGAGAACTGAGAAGAGAGCAGGAGCTCATCCGCTCAGGTCAGCGTCCTGCATATGCTGCCATCGACATGGCTGCCGGTCTCTGATTCGGCCCCCAGGAGGGAGAAGAGATCGAGGCGCCTATTTTATGTGCACACGCATACGCATATGGTACATATACAATACGATAGGATGCGATGTGCAGCTACTTACCGGTAGACGGCACACGGCACATGTTTTTTTTTTTAATTTATAGATATACGGAGTATGTATGGTGCACACACATGTTGTTGGGTGTTTACTGGGCAAAACGAGGCATCAGCAGGGGTGGTGGTAATGTAGTATATGGCCATTTGCCCATTTGGCCAGTGCCTATATATATTTAATTTTTGTGTTTTGTTTGAGGGAGAACTGGAGGCAGCCTACCGAGGGTTAGTTGGCCTGTTAGGGTCAAGAAAGCTCCTTTCTGTGGTCAAAGTTTGCAGTGTGATTTGGAGAAGAATCTTCTTTTTTTATTTGGATATCTAACAACAACTACTATCTACTCCATCCCAATTAGAATGTAGATGCCGAGGTCTCCATGTTGTTTTACCGTAGATTATGGTTATACAATTTGTTGTCTATCTTCCATTCAATATCTCTTTACTAGATACCATTTTTGTATGCAGATGAAGAACATTTCATTAAAATTAAGATAATTGTTACATCAAGTTGATATGACTAGATCTTGTCATCATTTTCTGATGTTGCGTACGGTATATAAGTCAAGCAATATAAGTAAACATAAGCCAAGCATATTTGAAATATTATATTTAGATATGAAACACACAATATTGGTACTACCGGACACATTATGAGAAAAGCTTTGATATAATATGTTTTTATAGGAACTAATAGTAAAAGTGTCAACCCTTTAAAAATCCAGGTAGACTTATATTTGTAATCGAAGAAAGTATGACATAAATACTAATAGTTGTATATCTTAAGCGACTTTGAATGAATCCTGAATTAATTCAACTAGTAAAAATCACCATGCCAGACCGTCTCAATGTCTTAATAATACGCTTATATGTTTCTCATGGAACTGAAGCAAGATTGCCCTAATTATCAGCAGCGTCTCGATACCAATGGCACTAGCAATCCACTTTAAATGTATAAATTCTCCATAATTATGGTTTTAAAGTTATCACTATAAATAACTTTAAACATTTTGACAAAATATTTGTAATTTAATCATAGGCACTATATATTTTTATAAAACAATATTAATACACATATAAAATTTTAATATAGCAAATACAATATATCAAGCTCAGTGGTGCACAGGTTGTAATGACTTTTTATATGACCATTGCAATAAATAAGAATGTAGCCTTTGATTTACAATCTTATATTTTATTAAAATACAAACGCGAAATTTTTTGAATAAAAGATACAATAAGTATTATAGCTTGGTTAACACTTGGACAAAAATCCCAACAACTCAAAAGGTCGAATATAGATTCATAATGTCCTAAAAATGGATGTACCAAGTGCTTGAGTAACTTGACCTTAGGTTGTCTCAACTAAACACGTAAGGAATGCAACTAATTTCTTAATAAATATACCCGAGAGAGTCTCTATGTTAATTAATGCATGATGCACTAGGGAAAAAATAAATCATAGAAATTATAAGAAACAATAAAAATATTTGGCCACCAATTCAGTGACTCCAATCACCATTTATAGTAATAGTTATTGGATCAATTATATTTTCTATGAAATCTCTCACCTCTACCATTATGAAAAACAACATAAACACAAAGAGTGTCAACTTAATTTGTGTATTAAGCTATATTAGCAACTAATAAGTTTTCAATTTTAGAAATAATAAAATTTCTAGATTCATAGCTCCAAGAGACAGTCGTAGCTGGAATAAGAGCCACCATAACCCTAACTAGTTTTCAACTAAATGTATACTAAAGATACACAAAGGTGCCATTTAGAGGGGAAGCCATATAGATCAATAATTGATAAGTTTATCACGACCGAAAAGAGATTACATATTATCTATATATATAATGTCCTAAAAAATGAATAAAGATAAAGTGTTCAAATTCTATATTCAGGAGTAAGTATTTTGTATTACCTGTAGACAAGCTAGGTTGTTAACATCACAATCCTGAATTGCATTTGAAAGTTGGGATTGTAAAACCAACCCAAAATTAATGCCATGAAGTCGTAAGATCGCACAATAGAACCTAGATTTCACAACAATGCTGGTAAATATTAAACATGAACATCTAATGCTTCTTTCTCATAAAATTCTGAGTCGGATACTCTTGTTCACAGACTAGTATCGTAAAAATGACACTAACAATGTTCTGATTGGCAGCCAGAGGGCGTGTGTATGGCACTTCTATCTTTTGATGGGGCAACTAGGTCCGGAAATTTTTGGTGTGTGTTGTGTTTGATTTAGCGTGGGTTTGAAATGTTTTTGGTTTAATACAGAATAACTATATGCATCGGTCCATGCAGAGGCTGGAATATTAATACATTTCTTTTCTTAAAAAAAATGACACTAGCGAATTTGGAATCAACTCAACTTCTAATAACTAATCAAACCCATCAATCCTCCCCTAAACACAATTGAACAAACCAATAGCGGTCAAAGAGAGCGGATCCCAAGACCCCCTTGCACTGCCTCTTGCCACTTCCCTCAGCTAGCAAAGACCTCCCTCAAGTTGGTCCTGTGGCATGATACCAAAAGCATCCCGAGACCGATCCAGAGAGAGAGATCATCTTCCGGCGCCGGGCTCTCTGTTGATTGGGTGCGCAATTGTTGACTCCTCTGTAGTGTGGACAGCCAGCTTCACACCACCGGGTGCACGTTGCATATATACAAATATACAAACAACAAGCGCACATGTGCGGTTAGCTAAGAAGAAAAAGAGTTGCATATATACTATTTCGTCGCCGTTAATTACCATACTTGGAGTAAGATAATCTCGCACTTCTCTGACCAACTTGCATGCCCCGTCAGGGTTCTAGCTAGGATTCCAAAAAAAAAAAAAAAAGATAATTTTAGTCAAAAATTTTTGATCGGTACGATATTGTTTGATTCCACTGCGCAACTAACTGATCTCAACGCCGTGACCGTATCTGTATTTTTTTTCGATGTTGGTACAAGCGTAGGTATCACACGTAAAGTATGGCGGGGGTGCATGCAAATAATGCAGGTTGTATATATCTGCCTGATCAAACGTACTGACGGGAAAAAAAAACTAGCAGCTTCGCCTTCATGTACAGTGTTCAGATTGGAAAATGGATTTCCTCCGTATATACATATACATGTGTGAGTGTGACAGTACGCGCACGGCATAAATCGTACTGGGGCTCGCTGTTAACCTACAGTGCGCACAGCCAGCTTTTCTGAGGTCCTACAGTCGGTTTCATTTAGCTAGCTAGGACAATCTATCAATCTATCCTTTTCCACTGAAAAATGCTGCTCCAATAATCTTAACTGTTGCATTATTAGGCAGCCGCAGCTGTCTACTATTTCTTTTTCAGTTTTTGCACGATGATAACAACCAGTGCGGACTCATGCCTTTTTTTTCAATAATTTTGCAACTACCAGGCATGCATTTCTCTCTGGTTGAAGATGATGATTCCATTCAAATGGTACACTGAGATTAGTCAGGGCTTGCATGATGCTGCAAGAATAGTTACACAATTGTTCAAAGGGTATATGTTCGCAAGAAGAATTCCACTATATCACGCTGATGTTTGTTGCTGTGCTGCCTTTCTTTTTTATGAAACTTGTTGCTGCTCATGCTTCGAATAAAGATGCAAGAATAGTTACGAGAAGTACTTGGCTTGTCTTCAGATATATATATGGATCTGAAGACCTCAGGAAAAGGAGAGAGTTATATTGACTCATCATCACTGGACCACATATATGCTAAAGCCGCATGCAGCAATTCCATCTGTGGATGATGCGAACCCTACCACTCCCGTCTAGGAAAATCAGCAGATATCAGCTGCTGTTTACTTTACTGGTAGGACTATATCATCATCATGTTGACCGGTTAACTAGCTGAGCATGCGCGCCTCTGATAACGACACATTTGGATTGTAAATAAGATCGATCGATTGGGACATATGCGCTGAACCTGAACCTGAAACCCTGGTTTTCTGAAACTTTTGCATTGGATCTCAGTGATATTGGAGAGGGGTGATGATCTGATCGATCAGATCACCATGCAGGCCAGGGCACGTCTATCTATCTTCATGCGCATCGCCATTGTCACATCCATGTCATGTTACCCGCATACGAAACGAAGAAGCATTCGGGGTGGATGGAAATGGAATCGATCAATTCAACAACTTGTTGCGAGCATATATTGGTCAGTATATGATTACTATACCCGATTGTCAACCAGCAAGTCTGCTATGAATGGACAGGGTCAATGGGCTCTAGTACACTAGTACTAGTAATTTCTGTCACAATTATGCATCAGTTGGATTCCCCGGATTTCATTATTGCATTGCTTCTTCTGTTCTTCATAGCTGAAGCTAACTTCTCATGCCAAGCCGTCCATGCTGAACCACCTCTGCTTAGTGCAGTGAAGTCGTGGTAGTAGCACCAGTACACAGCTCAACTACCTTGTAGCTTGGGGTGCAGTACCAGTAGTCCAGTACATACATAGATGCATACTTATATGATGCTCATACATGTATAGCTTTACATGCATGTTGATCACCTGCACAGTACACCTAGATTGGTACTAGGAGTATTAGTAATAACAGACAGTATAGTAAACATATTTGGGCAAGCTAAGTTTCAGGCATGCATATGCTACACGTTCTAGCTAGCTAGGCCCCAAGCAACACCCTGCAATCATAATGCTTAGACTGTTGTTAGACACAAACATGCATATAGAGGTACTACCCCTAGTAGTTAAATAAGCAGGCAGCTGAAGATGGGCATAGGTGTCGATCGGCAGGCCTGTTTCACACAATTGTCTGCATGTAGTAACAAGCTGGCAACTCGACGCTAGCAGCAGAGAAACTTGCAGGATGAGAATTAATGAAAAGGATGCAGCCTTTTTCAGGCTAGAGCCATGATCGAGATGAGAAGCTGCGTGCAGGCCATAGCCCAGAAAGAGAAGAGAAGCTAGAGAAGGAAGAGAGATTGAGATGAGAATAGAGAAGGCAAGAGAGATTGTAGATTAGTGTAGCCCTCCTCTCCCTCCCTTTCCATTGCACTGCTGCAGGGTGTGTTTAGAAAATTCCTCTGTATTCGACACTGTTAATGACGTTTTCGTTTTAGTGTAAATATTATCCTACCATCCTCTCAAAAGAATCCTCCCATCTAAACTATGCAATTCCATTGCACTTTTGCTGCCTCACTGTGATGGGAATCTTCTTTTGCATCTCAGATTTTTATTTGGGGATAGTGAAATTTGGGGCCTTTTCCAAAAGGCCCCAAAAAGAGCTTTGCTAGGCATCTGCTTGCCCTCTGCTACCCTTTGCCTTTCATGGTGTCTCATCTTATATGCATATGAATGTGTAGGCACAGCTATATATATGTATGCATCTGTAAAAGCTTCGGCTTAATTGATAGCAACTGCCCATCTACACTGTTCGTCGGTGCTCAAGCAGTATGGTCAGAGCAAATATATAGCAGGCATGTGCATGCATGACAGTTTGACAGAGAAGGCTTCAGTAAATCAGTATCGATGCATGGACATGTATGTCAGCTAATAACTGTCAGAGGATAATGCATATACAAATTAATTAAAACGTCTCTATGCTTAATTTACCACAGTGATTTCCCTAAAAAACTCACAGTGATAATAATTCTGAGGATGCAATATGTGTATTTATATATAACATTTTGACACCAGAAATGTATATATATATGGGGTTTGTTGCAATATGCAAGCATCACATCACCGCCTTGTCAGCGTGGAAAATCATGGGTAACCTAGATGGTTTTCGGCTGGCGTTGCATACCTCATTTTGCATCTCTTACTCCACATGCCTGCCTGCTGGTCGCCTTTTCATTTCTTCCCAGTATATATAGTATTAGTAGGCCAGTGGCCTCTTGGGCTTGCAAAGAGACATACCGTGCACATACAAATTTAGACGCCCATGCCCCTACACACTACACTTGGGTACGTAGCCCCTACTAGTAGCTAGGGCAAAATTTTGCAGTGGAGTTCAAGCTAAGACGAGGTATCGGTGATGAACGATACATGGATTTTATATATAATACCACTGAATCCCTCACTAGCTATGTAGCTTGTTGCCAGCTAATTGAACATGCCCCCCTTTCTCTGTCTCGTTAGTCTTTACATTTTTTTGCGAAACAACATTATATATGATCTTTCGCCATCGATGATCGATATATATATATTTATCTCCCCCCTGACAAGGCACGCGAGAGAGCGATTGACTTGAGGGGGAGCTAGAGAGAGAGAGGTCCTCGTTATGCGTGCCATCACCGCGATGTGGCTTGCCATGGCCATATGGCTGAATTTAGGTTGTGGTAGATGTGGGGGGAGGACTACATATGTGGCATTTAGTAACATAATGGAGGTGAGGGGGGACCCTTTTGAGACCGATCGAGTGTGACCTGTGAAGGGAGCGAGTGAGCTAGGAGAAGGCCGGGGAGCAAGGGAATGGTACAGTGCACATGCGTTATGGTGGCACGTACGAAAGCATGGACAAGAAGATATTGATTAGGATTACACACCTCCAGTCGTCCTCACTCTCGTATTCATATACACTGCATATACATTATACATATAGGTATCTGCTTTGGCCAATAGAGGGGCACATTTCTGTTGTTTTTCTAGGGCACCGTATGCCTGTGTGTGTATGCCATGCATGGACCACGCCAATTATGCCTTGGAGGGTGTGGGTGTGTGGGTGTGGCCCTTGCTCTCAACATCACCAAGCTAGTAGACGACCTTTGGGTGTTGGGTCCTGGCTATATATATCTATCCTAGCTAGCTCATCTATTTATCTATCATGCGTGTATGGGCATATGCGCATGCTTAAATATCCTCTCATGTCATGTGAGGCCGGTGAGGTAGATGTTCTGTCCGGCCTGTAGATGCCAGGAAGCTGCATTATGTTTGTGCAGTGCCAGACCGCCAGACTCCAATGCAAATCCTTGCTAGTAGCTCAAGCCTGAAGCCTCAGCTCTATATATGGATTAACTACAGACAATATTTACATTGGCATTCTGAAATATATATATGAACTGTAGGGAAAAGTGAGCCGGTTGGTTGGGTGAGAGGTGTGGCAAATGCACCCAACAGCACCAGGTTAATTCAAATCATGTCTTGGACTGAATTTGGGTGCCTATTTTCTTCTTAATGAAATAACCGCCTCCCCCCGACCGCCGCCGCTGCAGACCCTCACGCGGTGGCGGCCCGCACCGAGCCCGAAAAAAAGGGAGCGGCTCCTTCCATCCCCGTCCTCTCCATTCATCCCCTCCTCCAACCTCGTTTTTTCGGGAACATGGTGGGCGCCGGCGAGCTTCTCGACGATGGATCCACGGGCCCTTGCGCACGGATCCAGTCCTCCCCGGCGGATCCAGCGCCCCGTACCTCATGGCCGCCTTCCGCCATCGGCGGTGTCGGGCACGATTGGCGGCATGTGGGTCGGATCCATGGAGTGCAGGTCGGTGATGTTGCACCTCCGCCTCCTCTCCACCCCTCCCCGGCCGGCGGGCGGATCCGGCCCGACCACGACGGTTCTCCTCCCCACCCGTCTCAAGTTCGATCCGGGCGGTTGGGGGCGTCGGGACACGGCGACGGTTCGAACCCGCAGCGGCGTCCGGGCCAGATCCACAGGGGCGTGTTGTCCGGTCGGCCGTCTTCTTGCGGCTACTCCCAAGCGCAGCGACATCTTTGAAAGGGCGACGGCGGACGCCGCTACCTCGAGGCGTCCTACAACCCCCTGTTGGCGGCGGCAGCACTCGTCTAGTGCCGGGAGATCCGGTGGCTTCGTGGGTCGTGGAAGCGGTGAAGACCGCCGTCGCGCTCGCCGGTTGGTGAATGCATGCTGGCGTTCCGATGGAATGCCCGCCACCGACCACGAGCGGCCAGGGTCGATTGGCTCGCGGCGCGTGTGGCGGCGGCCGGGCCGCTTCCGGTCGCGCGCCTCTGTTGCCGCCGGTGAGTCCATGTGGCTCGCGGACGATGTGCGCGGCCCGGCGCTCGGTCGCGCGCCTCCCGCGTCGCGGGCGAGTCCGGCGGCTCCGCGGCGTGTGACGGCGATCGGCGGGGCGGTCGCGCGCCTCCGTCGCCGCCCGCAGCAAGTCCGATCGGCTCCGTGATGTGTGGCGGCCGGCGCGTTGGTGCGCGCCGCCGTCGTCGGGCGAAGTCCGACCGGCTCCGTGGCGTGTGGCGGCGGCCGACGCTGCCGGTGTGTGCCTCCGTCGTCGCGGGCGAAGTCCGATTGGCTCCGCGGTGTGTGGGGGGCGGCCGCGCTATCGGTCGCGCGCCTCCCGCCGTCCGACGGGCGAAGTCCGATCGGCTCCCGCGGTGTCTTTGGTGGCATGCACGACGACCTCGGCGGCGGCGACAGCTCCGATGTGGCCTCTACCTTAGGTTACGGGCAAAAGCTTAGCCGGATTAGTCCGGGCCGGTGACGATAATCTCCTTCTTGAAGGCGTCCACCGAAGAACCTCCCGCGTTGCTCCCGCTCCGACCACTCCGCTCAACTCCTTGGACACAAGACTTCGGGCAAAAGCTTTTGCCGCTCTGCATTTGCTTGGCCGACGATGGTGGCGCTTTCACGTCATCCACCTCCCCGGAGGCATCGTTGAAGAAGTCCATGTGTTCAAGGCGTTGTAATTTTCTTTCTTTCTTTCTTTCTTGTTCTTGTGTGATGTTGTATGGTTTTAGTCCGGTTTTCCATGATTAACCTGATCGAAGGGTTTCCTCTCCCCGTTCCCTAAAAATGAGACTTTTGTTTTGAAACAAGTACGTGGGAAGCCCAACCCCCAACCCCAAAACCCCAAATATACGTGAATTAGTGTTCTAGAAAAGTATATATGAACTGTAGTTTGATTAGGATTTCATTAATTTCTTAAGACAATATATCGCTTTTTCATATATATATATGTACACTACTAGAGATCCATTAGATTTCCGGTGGAAGAAGGAATTAGTGAGATCAAACGTGCATTCTATTTCAGAACTAAGGCATATATTATACAGTAGGTGGGACCGTAGTGGAAAAAAAATGCAGGTGATTAAATAAACTATGGTAGTATTCGTGTAGGTTACACAATTTTGAATGGAAGATCTGAACTGCCTACGAAGAAATAAAAATATGATTGATGGTCCTTACAAGCATGAGCACGATACCCTATCAATGGTATAGTAGTAGCCAGGGTGTGGGGGTGTGATGGCTCCTTGAAGGTGAAAGGAAAGCTAATAGGGACCTCTCCAGGATAGTTCATTTCTGAAGTAACATTGTGCTAGCTTTATCAGCGACCTGCACTGTAGCTAGATGATGGCGTATCGATCAATAATAATACTAATCTCACGTGTAATCACTGTTATTTGGTGAGATGGAATTGTCTTATGCATTAATGGCTTTGGCACTTACATATCTCTCTGACTGTGTGAGCCTGATTAGGTAGATCTAATAATTATCATGGTACTGTTTGATATATGTCTCTTTGTTCACCAAGGCCACTATTATTAGAGAACAGATGTGATGGAATCGTCGAACTGTTGGTCTGGCTGGGTATTACACGACCAAGCAGCCATCTTGTCAATGTTTGATATCATCTTTCAATTATTATTAGCCCAAAAGGCGAGTAGCTAGCTGGCCGGATATGTCTTGATCATATTCAATCAAGCAACTGCCTTGAGATCGATCAATTTAGATACATGAAAAGCTCTTACAACCAATTAAGCATAGCCTTAATTACCAACTGATTATTAGTTCCAGTTCAATGGGCACATATATATATATGAATCTAATATGAACACCCAGACCATATATAAATAACACCGTTGCAACATTATTTGTCAGACACACATAAACTAGCTAGCTGAGATTGTGATATAGAGCTAATTCGATCAATGTCTAGATTCATAGTAAAGCTATGTAATGTGTTGTCTAGAAAGTTCCGTAAGAAAATGTATCTAGAAAAGCTAAATCGTATTATAATTTGAAAAATGAGGGAGTGGCTTCGGTTTAAGATGATTGCTATCTCCATTGTTTCATAACTAAATTCCAAAGAAGCATGTTTAAAAGAAATAAATTAGACCTAACAACCTGTGGAGTTTGATATGAAGGAAAATCTGACGGCAAGCCTGAACACATAAAATGAACAATGAAAACAAATAAAACCTGACGATATATAAAGTAGCTAGTATAACATTGTGAAAATGTAGGAACAAACGAAATGTGTTTTATTGGGTGATGAAAGTAATTGTCGTATTTTAGTCGATGCCTCGATGTTTCTTGAGGATATATATCCAAATTACAACAAGTATGCTAGTTCCTAGTAGCCAACAGTTTTTTTTTTTTTAAATGACAAATAAAAACACAAACACATTTCAGCTGTAATATTTGTGGGGTTGCAGGCGCCTTTAAATGTCTCTTTGTTAATTATCTCCTAGATTAGTGCAATTTAATTTTAAAACTTAGAACTGTTTTTAGAGAAAAAATAAATTAAACTGGATAACTAGTCTAGGAGATATGTACAAAGTACAAGCAATGGAAATTTTGTTCGGCGGGCCCAGTACTATGCCTATGCCAAAACATTTTCAACAGAGACGGAATGGACCGCCTGTACCTGACTGTTAATTGTAGGAAATTAATTAGGAGCTTAATAAGGCTCGCATACGTGGTTGGTACGGTTGATTAAAATGCATGTCTAACCAGCGATTATATATATATATTACTAAAAGGCGATTGCGATGGGAGTGATTCGATGCTCATCCGAAAACATAAAAGCGACTCGACACCTTTTCCACGTCTTCTACTACTCTTAAAAAGAATATAAGAGAAACTAACCTTGTTGCAAAACCTATAGCTGTCAAGATCAAGCTGGGAATTGAAGTACATAATACTCTCCCCATATATATTCCCCAAGGGAAGAAAATATCTAAGCCCACACAACACAGATGATGAAAGCGAAAACACAGAGAAAAATATCTAAGCGCACACCGCCATATCTAAAACGGTAGAAAAGAATACTTGCACTGAAGTTTACTAACTTTCTAGCTATTGCCATCAATCTATATCAACAAACATATCATGGAACAGTTACTTTATATAGTACATATATAATAATTCACTATAAATCTTTTTCACCGGAAGACTAGCGTTAGCATCGGGCCCATGTGCCAGTGTCACGTGAAAAAGGAAGCCCTCCTCCTTATCATCATCATCATCATCATCATCAGGCATATATTTACACCCATTTTAGTGCTGCGGGCATCGTAGCAGTGGCATGGCATCCACCGTGCGGTGGAGGTGGAGCACACAAAATCTGAAGCCATTGCCGCGCGCGCTGCTCCATGGCCCCCTGCTTCTTCATTGCATTGCATGCAGTTGCTGCAGCAGCAGCAGCAGCAGCTGGGGTAGTAAGGTATATGCTGCCTACAGTACATAAAACTGTACAAGAACCGGGAGCTGGTGGTCACGGTGTGTAAAAGGTCGATGGATATATGACCACCACACCAGCTCCAGCTGTATATATGTGGCAACACCTCAATGCATGTACTTGGTCCTTGGTCCATTAGCGAGCTGAGAGCCTCTCGCGTCCTGTTCATTTGTTCCTGCACACATAACTCCGCCACTGTGCAGGCATCACAGCGGCTGTAACTGTAATCGCCGTGAGCAGACACGTACAGGCGGTCCATTCCGTCTCCTGCCGACGACGATGAGCACGCTGTCCCCCCTCGTCGTCGTCGTCGTCAGTATTTGCTTCGTTTATTAATTACAGTCAGGTATTTGCTGCTTCTTAAATTCGTCTCGCAGCGCAGCTGATTGGAGGAGTAACTATGGTGTCTGGTGTGTGCTGGACCTCGAGATTAACTGATGAAAAATGATTTCATCAGAACTGTAAAGGATTAAGGACGACGTGACATACAGAGAAAACAAAAAGGACGCTTCTTCTTCAGTCCTTCAACTTCAATTCAGTCCTTGTTACTCTGAATCGCCGTGTTGAGCTTCGATTGGCAGCCTCCACAACCATCTTCTGGATCTCCTCCAGATGTGGCTATACACAATCCACAAGCATCATCTATCTCCCTCCTTGGCGACTCCTCCGACTCCGATCCATCACATGCATGCATGGCAATGGCATGGCGGCAAGGCAAGCAAGCATCAGCATGTGACTGGCGACCGGACGCTACTCGCCGTCGTTACCCCTGCATGTTGCCCCCTGCAATCTCGCTCCTCTGTACTGCACGCATGCAGGCAAGGCATGTGAGCCAAAGGTGCTAGCCGGCCGGAGTCCCGAGCTGCTAGGAGCAAACTGCCCGCCTGACGCGGTGACCAGTGAGCACCGCAGAGCAGCATGGCGCGCGTACCAGGCAAGCACCCGCGTGTCTCTCGCGGCCGGCCGGCCCGGGCTTCGTCATCGCGCCGCGGTGACACATGGCTCGCCGTACGTATACGTACACGTACACTGATGGAGAGCACAACGGCTAATTAACATGAGCGAGGCATATACGGCATATACCACATCTATCGATCGAGCAAGCCCGGCCTATATATACGGCGGCCTGGCCACTCTATAGCCAGTCTCTAGTGTGCGTCGCTATCTGATTTCGGGCGCGGGCGCGGGCGCGGCGCTGTGCCATCCAGGTTGTAGCCTGAACTGAGACCCTTTTCTGGTCCTGAAATCCTGAAACCTTGAATCTATCCGGGCCTGACGGGGATGGGGGGGATTAATGGCGCGTCACATGCATGATGCGTTTAGGATTGGCGGAGGCTCAGGCCGCGCTCAGGTGCTAGTTAATTAGCTGCTGTACGTACGTGCCTGCATGCTGTGCAGCAGGCTGCTGGATACGCCCCTACATTCTCTGCACATCGTCGTCTATCCAAAGGAATTCAGACACCGACAGACAAACGGCCGGATCGCGGGCGAGCTGAGGGATTGCGGGGAGTCTCCGGCTCACCTGTGTATGCTGTGGCTCACCGGCATGTGCGGAGATGACGGCGCAGTGGCCGGCGGGGTGACTCTCGCTCAGGGTGTGTGTGTGTGTGTGCCGGCGGGGGAGATCGGTGGCGGGCTGCCGGACTCGGAAGCGATGCGTTCCAACGGCGCGGAGCAAAGCTGAATTCGGTGGGGAAAAGGTCTTGTGACCTCGTGGGCCTGGTGGTCTCTTTGCTGGACCCATGTGGGTCAGGAAGAGCGAACTTCCTTCGAGTTGGGCCAAGATGACAGCCATCGAATGGGCCAAGATGCGTGATTGGCATGCCGCTTGGGCTTCGGTGCTACTCAAAAGGCCTTGTCGAGCTAGGCCCAGACACGACCCAACTAAGTGCCAGGGCCCAGGGACAATTTTCTCTTGTCTAGGAGGATATACCTCCCTTTCATAAAAAAAAAAAAAAAAAAAAAAAAAGAGAGAGAAGAGAAAAACGAGGATAGAGAATTTGATGCGGCGGTGAATACGGCTGGGACGTCCGATGGGTACATTCCCATCGGACGCCCATCCATACACCTATCCCGTATGTGCCCGCTTTGACATGGGCCTTATCTCGTTGTCCGCTCTACTCTTTTGGCTTTGCTATTGCGCGCCCGTATTTGCTTATGTGCATGTAGACGGGGACTACATATGACCGCATCGCTTCCCGCGTGGAATCGTCTCACCATGCGCTTGCTTCCTATTGAAACATGAAGTACTTTAACATATTGCTCAAAAAACGGTTGAAACGTTTTGAATACATAGTTGCAAATGATGTGTGCGACATATACAACATTATCGGGGACCTAAATGTGGGCCCGAAACATTCTCAAACAACGAGAATCTGCTTAGGCCCATCGGGGCCCGGTAAAAACCTAACTTTGCCATCATCCCACTTAGAAGGGCGACCCGGCGGGCGACGGACCCGAGCCAAGAGCCACGGCGCATGCATGGCCGGGCCCGGCCTGGCGGCCATTTGGGTTGCCCGGCGAAGACGTCGACCCGGGCTTCGCTATGCTCGAAGGACAAGGTCGGGGGCCTTTACAAGACCGGAGAACGAGGCGCTCACGTCATCACCAACCCCGGCTCGGACTCGGCCCCATCTCCGTCTTTAGGGGTGGCCTAGCTCACCGGCCTCGGACGAGAAATCTCCGCCTCGCCGGGTGGCCTAGCTCACCACCCTCGGGCGCAAAATCGCTTCGCCCAGGGAGACCCGGCTCTCCATCCTCGGGCGAGGTGTGCTCCAGCTCACCAGGTGGCCCCGACCCTCGGGTATGGGAGGTTCCGTCTAAAGGAAGGGGAAAGCTTTTGCATTTTAATGCGGTCACACGACGGGCGCGGGGAACCATCGGTCACGCCCGATCAAATGACTGCTAGATCACTTCCCAAATCCGGATGGGACTCGAAAACTGAACGGTGACATATTCGCCGCCCGGCACGGAAACCGGGACAACCTTGTTCATTTCGAAATACAGCCAAGGCGCCACGTTGGGCGGGACCCTCGGGCTCATGACACGCCGCAACCGGCGTCCCTAGGGCCGCCCTCGCCATGCGGACTGTGAGGGACGCCTCACGACCTCTCGGGGCCCACCGGGGAGCGGCCGTGCGCCATCGGATCAAGAGCCAGCGTGTCTTCATCAAGCGACATCAAGCCAAGCAACCCTCGGCCGCACATGCAACAAGTATAGCCTCGGGAATTAGCCACCTAGGCACCCACATATGTAAACATTACCTCCCTCTTCCTCTATAAAGGGGGAGTAATGCCCCATTAGCGGGGATCCGGACCCGAATCGGGCCGGGAGAAAACCGACCACCACCACCACTACCACGATCGTGGGGCTTGAGACCCGACTTCTCTCCCTCACGCCGCTTGTAACCCCTACTACAAGCTCTCCTTTGAGCGCGAGGTAACACGGCGAGACACCACCCGGGCGGACGAGGGCCCCGTTGGCTGAACCGGGATAAACCCGCCGTGTCCGTGTCCATCTTGCGCCACGCCATTGGGGAGGAGGCACACGCCCTAGAAATTCTTTATTGCCGCACCCGAGGCACCCCGGTCCTCGGAACGCCGGCGATTGGCTAGCCCGGTAGGGCCGCGCTGTGTGCAATCCACATCTCCGTTAGCCCTCATGGCGTTTCCATCTTCGTTTCCACCGCTTCGCCGGAAAGACGAGCTCCCGCGCTGAACACCGCCGTTTCGAACGCCGGAGTTCGTGGCGCTTGGTCACAACTATGAGATGATCCTTTTGCCGGACATGACGGCGAAAAGAAGAGCGATATCGCCCGATCTTGGCGTGTCGCCACCACGACCGCCGCGCGCAAGGCGGGCAAAGCGAACCCACCGGCGCACAAGGCGCATTTTCGCATCGGACTTCCGTCCGACGACGCGCGCCTGTCGTCGACTCCTCACGTGAGGGTCCCTGGAACCCTAGGCACCGAAATCCTTCCCCGGCTCGCCCGGGTGGCGGGATGCCCGAAAACCCTAATCGTCGGGAAAACGCGTCCCACGCTGCAAGGGTGCCGGAAGGATTCCGCAAATCCTCGCCACGGGAAACTTCAAATCGGCGCGAGGAGAGCATCGGCCAGACCTCCGTCGTCCCACGGGAACGCTATCCACGGACAATGTCGCGGAAGAGCGATCCAGCGGGATGCCGCGACCCCATCACGCCTTCGCCCGAGGCACGATTGGGGCCGGTCCCGAGAACGGGCGGAATCGCACTACCGTCCGGAGAACAGGACTTCCTCCGCGTTCGGCGCCCGAACCGGCGACGGGGCGACATTATGACCCCACGCTGGAATGCTTCAATATATAGAGATCCCGGAGCAAGATGGCCGCCTCACCGACGTCTCCGACGAAGATGAGGCGGGCGATACCCCACTGGCGGGCGCGGCTGCGGCGCCAGCAACTTCCGCCCCTGTCCGGCCATGCAGGCGCCCGGCGCTGGCCGGCGAAATCGCGCGGCTGCGGGATCCGCAGACCGCATCCGAAAGCGAGTCCGCCGCGGCCGGCGATCGAGGCGTAACATCCAAGCGGAGCAGCCCGCCAGCGGCGGGCCCCAGGGCGCCCGTGATCGCAACGGCGGATGTGGCGGACTGACGGGGTACCACCACTTCGACATAGCGGCCCCGTTCAGCGAGGCGGCCTCAGCGTGGCGGCCGCCATCTTTGTATGCGGCGATGCCCGAACCCTCTACCGCCGAGGGAAGGCGCGTTCGTGAGGGCCTGCGACATCTCCTCGGCAGGCGGTGTACAACAAAGGAGAGCTCCGCCGGGGATCGGGCCGCGGCGTCACGACGACGGGAGGAGTCGAGCAAAGTCGGCGGGGGCTCCGACCCGAGAACCGCAGCCGAGCCTCTGCAAGGGCCGGGTCCGGGAACGCCCTGGTCGACAACCGCAACAACCGCCTACCGAGGCGCGCCAAGACCCCGCCGAGACCATAACCGAGGCGCTCCCGACCTCACGGAAGGAAATCGGCGACAACGGGTCGCCAGCGGGCGCTCACCTCGGGGGCGGTCGGCGGGGACGAGACGCGCAAGTGCGGCCGGGAAGACCGGTACTCCCGGATCCACCGGACCTGGGGCCTTCACAAGGGATATCGGGAGGGCGCCACTCCCTGCGGCTCAGCCTCCCACCACATCGAAGTACTCGGGGAGACTCGTCCTGAGGTATGGTTGGCCGACTATCGGAGGGCATGCCGGTTCATAGGGGCACATGATGACAAAGTAATAATCGGAAATTTGCCCTGCATTCCCTCCGACTTCGGCCTAGGGCCCTGGCCGGAACACCTTCCACCGACCTCATATCAAACTGGGCAGGACTTGGAGAGGACCTTCCGAGGGAATTTCCCGGGGAGGCACATACCGCGCCCGGGTAACTCATGGGACCTCCGAACTGCCGCCCGAAACCGACGAGTCCTTGCGCGACTACATCCGACGCTTCTCAAAGCAACGGACCGAGCTCCCTAACGTGACGGATTCGACGTCATAGGGGCCTTCTTGGCCGGCACCTCTTGCCGTGACCTCGTGAAAAAAGCTAGGGCGCCGGACTCGACCTAGGCGAACGAGCTGATGGACATCGCCACCAAGTTCGCCCGAAGGAGAAGAGGTCGTCGGGGCTTTGTTCAATCAACGCGGGCAAAGGAAAGCGCAAGGAAGAAGACCCAGGGATCCCCACCTCGGGAGGGCAAGAAGAAGAAGAAAAAGGACAAGAGCCGCAAGGGCAAGGGTCAAACCCCCCAACGCACGACGATGAAGACATGGTGGCCATGGTCGACCGCAGAGGGCCCCGGCCCCGCCACGAAAACCGGCGGCATGCTCAAAAAGCCGTGCGAGAACCACGGTTTCGGTCAAGCACACCCTCGAGGAGTGCAAAGCGGTGCGCAAACATCCGCCAAACTTCGGGGCCATTCGAGGAGGAGGAAGGAGCGCCCGAGGGCGTCTTAGGGGAGGCGGGGTTTCGAAGGTGAACAAGCTGCTTCATGATCTTTGGCGGCAACACCGGCAACATGTCGGTACGGCAATGCAAGAAGGAGCGGCGGGAGGTATATGCGGCCGAGCGGCGATCCCGAAGGCTGCGCAAGTGGTCGGATCAAGCCATCACCTTCGACCCGGTCGGATCACCCTCGGCACATCCCAAACCGGGGGCTTATCCATTAGTGGTGGATCCCATCATTGCCAATACCCGCTCACCAAGGTCCTCATGGACGGAGGAAGCGACCTCAACCTCATCTATGAGGAAACACTCGACCTCCTCGGGGTGGACAAGTCCAAGATCCGCCCGGGGGGCCGGCATTCAACCAATGTCGTCCCGGCAAGCAACCGGCCCCCCTCGGCGGATTGACTGCCCGGCATTTTTCGGACCCCTCGAACTTCGTGGCAAGAGACTCTCACTTTGAGATCCTCGGGGTCCGAGGTACATACCACGCACTCCTGGGCGGCCTTGCTATGCCAAATTCATGGCGGTCCCAAACTACACCTACCTCAAGCTCAAGATGCCGGGGGGCCGGGGTGTCATCACGACCGGCCCTCGCACCATCATGCATATGAGTGCGATGTAGAGAGCGTGGAGCGCCGAGGCGCTTCGCCATCGCCCGAGGCACTCATTGCCGACACAAAGAAGAGCTTCGGCGAGATCACGATCGAGCACG
This sequence comes from Hyparrhenia diplandra, assembly GCA_015847255.1. Taxonomy (NCBI): domain Eukaryota; kingdom Viridiplantae; phylum Streptophyta; class Magnoliopsida; order Poales; family Poaceae; genus Hyparrhenia; species Hyparrhenia diplandra. Next base: position 110,674 of record JADLZK010000232.1, on the reverse strand, counting down.
AGGCCAAGCGCCCGTGGCTGAGGAGCTTTTGAGCCCTCCTCGGGCACCAAGTAGATCCCACTTGATCCCAAGCAAATCAAGGAGAAGGTGTTGACCATCGGCTTTCGAGCTGGATCCGAAATAGGAAGCGGTGCTCGTCGACTTCCTCGGTGAACGCCAAGACATTTGCGTGGGGACCCTCGGACATGCGGGCATACCGAGGATGTCACCGAGCACTCCCTAGACATCCGGCCGGGCTCAAAGCCAATCATGCGGCGCTTGCGCCCGTTTGATGACGCCAAGCGAAAGATCATCGGCGAGGAGATCCACAAGCTTCGTGAGGCGGATTCATAAAGGAAGTATTCCACCCGAGTAGTTAGCTAATCCTCGTATTAGTAGAGAAAAAGAATAGGAAATGGAGGATGTGTGTGGACTACACTAGTCTCAACAAAGCATGTCCAAAAGTTCCCTTTCCTTTGCCTCGAATCGACTAAATTGTCGACTCCACCGCGGGATGCGAAACTTTGTCCTTTCTCGATGCATATTCCGGTTACCACGGATCAAAATGAAAGAGTCCGACCCGCTCGCGACCGTTCATAACACCCTTCGGGATGTATTGCTACCTCACAATGCCCTTCGGTGAGGAACCGGGGCAACGTACCAGGCGGTGCATGCAAATCATCTTCGGAGAACTCATCGGGGAGGATCGTGGAAGCCTATGTCGATGACATAGTGGTCAAATCCAAGAAAAATGCGGACCTCGTGGGGAGACCTGGGAAAAAACCTTCGAAAGTGTCTAAACAAGAAGGGAGTCAAGCTCAACCCCGAAAAATGCATGTTTAGGGTCCCCAGGAATCTTCTTTGGGCTTCATCGTCTCACAACGAGGCATCGAAGCAAACCCAACCAAGGTTGACGCAATCACGAAGATTGGGCCAATCCGGGACCTCAAAGGAGTTCGGAAGGTTATGGGCTGCCTTTGCTTCACTAAGCGGGTTCATCTCCCCCTCTGGGGAAAGGGCCTCCCTCTATCGGCTCCTTCGCAAGACGAGCACTTTGCACGGACCCCGAGGCCGAACAAGCCCTCGGCAACCTCAAGAAGCTCCCCGACTAGTCCACCTGTCACGGTGCCGCCAAACCCAGGAGAGACCACTGCTCCTCTATGTCACGGCCACTACACGGTAGTCGGTGCGGTGAGTCGTGGTGGAGCGTCGGGAAGAGGGCACATATTGCGGTACAATGCCCCCACATGTACTTCATCGGTGAGGTGCTTTCCGACACCAAGACTCGGTACTACGCAAATGCAAAAACTGCTGGCGTACACCATCGTCTTGTACCACGAAGAAAACTTCGCCACTACTTCCTCGCGCACCCGGTCGCCGTGGTATCCTCATTCCCCTCGGGAGATCATCGAGAACCGAGAGGCCACGGGAAGAGTGGCGAAGTGGGCGGTGGAGCTCATGGGCGAGACAATATCATTCTGCCTCGCAAGGCGATAAAGTCTCAAGTCCTCGCCGATTTTGTGGCGAATGGACGATCACGCAAGCGCCCCGGCACCAATCCGGGCCGAGTCTTTGGACCATGTATTCGGCGGGTCCATGTTGAAGACGGGTGCGGGGGCGGGTTTGCTCTTCATCTCACCCTCGGGGGTTCACACAAGATGCGCCATCCGGCTGCATTTCCGACCTCCAACAACGCCGCGAATACGAGGCACCGGTCAATGGTCTCCGGATCGCCCGGACGCTCGGGATCCGGCGGTTGGAAACGAGGGGATTCTCGACTGGTTATTGACCAAGTCATGAAGGCCTCGGCGTGCCACGACCCCAAGATGGGAAGCGTATTGCCAAGAGGTGCGCAGAACCGGAGGAAAAGTTCCATGGGCTTGAGCACAAGCACACCCAAGACGCTACAACGAAGGCTGCGGATGAACTTGCCAAGGTCGCTGCGACACGAGGAACTGTTCCCGAACGTACTCACCCGAGATCTCAACGAGCCCTCGTTTAAGTACACTCCCGGGAAGTACCCTCGAGGGTCAAGCGGAGACAACTTCGAACGGGACGGGCCCGAGGCCATGGCGGTCGGCGAAGCCCCCGACCGAGAGAACCTCTATTGAAGTACCTCCACCGGGAGAACTACCCAGGATAAGACCGAGGCTTCGCCCGGTTGGCCCGAAGGGCAAAATCCTTTGCGCTAATGGGCACAAAAAGAACTCTACAAAGAAAGGAGCCTCGAATATACATGCGATGCATACCCTCGGCGGAGGGCAAAGATTTGCTTGAAGACACCCACCAAGGGAGTGTGGCCATCATGCCACCCCGAGGACTCTAGTCGGTAAAGTCTTCAATGGGGCTTTTCTCGGACCTCGGCGTCACGGGATGCAAATGAAGTCGTGGCGCACCCGCAAGGGGTGCCAATTCTACGCGCGTGGGACTCACTGCCCGGCACAAGCCTGCACCATACCTCCGACATGGCCATTTGCGGTATGGGGGGCTCGATATGATCGGTCCCCGAAAGGGGCGCTGGAGGACACACTCATGTCCTAGTCACCATCGACAAGTTCTCCAAGTGGATCAAGCCCGAGCAGTCAGAACCCTCGGACGGAGGAAACGGTAAAGTTCTTTACGAACATCATTTCCCGTTTTGGAGTCCCGAACTCCATCATCATGGATAACGGAACCAACTTCGTGGGAAAAAAGTTCCTCGACTTTTGTGATAACTACGGCATCCGGGTTGACACGTCGGCGTAGCCCACCCGAAGACCAGCGGTCGGTGGAGCGTGCCAATAGCATGATCTTACAAGGCCTCAAGCCAAGGATCTTCAATCGGTGAACCAAGACGGGAAGAGGTGGTACGGGGAGCTACCGTCGGTTCTATGGAGCCTTCGAATAACAAAAGCCGAGCCACGGGCTTCACCCCATTCTTTCTAGTCTATGAAGCCGAGGCGATCTTGCCCACGGACATTGAATATGGGTCCCCTGTGCCGCGAGCCTACACCGAAAGCATGGCAACCAAAGATGCAAGGCAAGATTCCATCGACCAAGTTGACGAGGCCCGAGACGTCGCGCCACGAATTCAGCAAGATACCAACAAGCTCTTCGGCAAAGATCACGCCTGGCGTCAAGCCTCGGGAGTTCCAAGTCAATGACCCGTGCACTCGGGGCAAACAAGATAACAAAGGGGCGTCACAAGCTCACGCCACATTGGGAAGGGCCATATTTCATCGCCCGAAATACTAAGGCCCTAACCTACAAGCCGAAAAACGAAGGGTGAAGTCTACTCCAACGCTGGAACATAGAACGGCCTACGCCGCTTTTACCCTTAACCTCGCACTAGAAGTCAAACACTTATGCTCTTTTTCGCTCAATAAAAGATTTACATCTTTTACGAAGAGAAGCTTCTTGTGCTTACCTTAAGGGAGTCTTAGCCTCGTCCAGCACAAGACTAAAACTCCTCGGGGGCTACACGGGGGACCCCCTCGGACCCCCTCCTCTTTCTTTTTCAAACTTTTTCTTCAAAGAAAAAGTTCTCCTGCGCACTCGGATCGATCGTTTAAGTTGCGAAGGTCGCTGCACGACAAATCCTAAGTGAGGTAGCCGAGCTAAACGGATCGCCCCTGGCACCCGTGCGGATCGCCCTGGCACCCATGCTCACTATCTCGCGGCGGAGAAAGCAAGCGACCCGGCCACACATAAACGAAGTTCGAGAGACGCAACACAATCATAAACGCACCCGCCTAGGTCCTGTGCCTCGGGTAGCACCATTGTTTATGCATACTTCTCTTACACACTTGACTTTTCATACAAGGGAGATCGTGGGCGCATTTGAGCCTCGTCCACCAAGGCTTCACGATCGGCGTCACGGTTTACATCTGCGGAGGCAACATCCTCGGCGGTAGCATCCTGGAGCAAACGTCGGGGCCATCGGCGCATCCTCGGAGACGGCATCCCAAGATCTCCGTGTCCGCCTCATAGCTTGACTCTATGGGGAATACGGAGGGCACACCTCATCTTCAAAGAGAGGGGCCGGTGCGTTGCGGCACCATCCACGGAGTCGTACAACTCCTTGGTCTGGCGGCATCGCCAACGGCCTTCTCGGCGAGGTCGGCCCTCGTCCTCGTCGTCGGAGCCAAGGAAGAAGCCACCCGCGACATTGTTCAGTACCTCGGGCGCCCACCCCGAAATGCGAACACCGCCATACACGTCCCGCACGCCCGATCCGGAAGCGCTCGAGCTCGAGACACGAGGAAGCGCCCACGGCGCTCAAAGCGGCTAGCGAGCCGAGGCCCAACCTCCCAGTTGTCCGCCGGCGGATGAAGTCCGAGCGGGGCCTCTTCTAGCTCTGGTTTCGACTTACGCTCTGCCTCCGGCCAGCTTGGCGGCGTAGCCGCGGTCTCCACGGCCTCGGTCCGGACCTTTTCCGCCTCTGGCGACAGGCACCAAGGTGATATCAGCAAGATGAAGCGATCAAAGGCAGTAAAACTTACCAAGGGAGAAGACGTACCTTGGCACTTCAGCTGCCAGCCCAGCATCACGTTGTGCTCCTCCGCGAGCGACTTGTGGGCCGGTCCTTTTCCCTTCCTAAGGGTTTCCCCTTGGACACCCGCTCCCGATGGGGTATTCAGGCGTCGCACATCTCCGCCCGCCTCCTCGCCTCCTCCCGGATCGGTCCCTCGCCATGGGCCTCCCTCGAGGCCCGGAGGGATCGCCCGGAAGGTCCTCAAACCTTGGCTCATCTCGAGCCATCTCAGCCGCCATCTTGTCGGCCTCGGACTGGCCTCTGACGAGCTCGCCGCCAAAGCTCCTGCATCACCGAGACTCCCCTCGCAAGGGCAAAGTAATGGGCCGCCTCGCTCACGGATCTCTTCACCAGCGTCCGCCCGGTGTTCCAATTGAACGTTCCGGCGAAGGAGCTCGGACTTCACTTTCGGGCGAATTCGTCGGAGACTCGCAAATCGTGGACACCGGATTACGGCGCATACACAAAGACGGTAAAGCGGGGAATAGCGGCCAAGACACTCACCGTCGGCCTCCACGACGCTGCGTGGTCAATGCGTCGCCAATCTTACGCCAAGGTCATGCCCACTGGCGGATCCGCTCATGAGTTTTCCACGCCAAGACCTCGGGATGATCGCCGATCACCACGGCCGGACCCCGCACGCGTCACCCAAGGTCGGGGGACCGCCCCAGGGGTCGGCTCGGAGGAAACATCGCCTCCACCGTAACTCCCCAAGCAGCTCGGGGACCCAGACCAATAGAAGTCCAGGGTCCCTCATTAAATGACCACGGGCACCGCCCTCACCATTGCCGAAGACGGCGCCGCCAAGAGCCACGCTCAAGCCGGGCGCATGGAGAAGCGGGAAGTCGGGGGTTGTACGCCTCATGAGCCCCTGGATCGCGGGAGCGGCCAAGCGGGGCCCTCGTCTCCGCCGCCTCGAAGAGCTCCCCGAAACTCCCGGACGAAGGAGCTTGGCTCCTCGGGGCGGGCGGCCTCGTCGTGAGTCCCCGGCGCCGGCGGCATCGCGCGGCCCAGTAGAGCCCTCCAAGTCGATCACCATCGGCCGGGTGGACGACCCGCCATCACCGCCATGGGCTTGTACCACCACGGGAGAGATCTCGGCCGTCCGGCTCGGGCCGACCCCTCCCCGAGGTTCGGGGGCTAACACCACGGGGGAGCCCAACGCGGGAGGGACGACGTCTTGGTGAGACGACCCTACTCTGGGCCCGGCCGAGACTGCGCCATCGCCTTGAGGGCCTTCTTGGGATGCAAGGACAGAGTGGGGGCCCCTCGTTTCTCAAGTCAAGAACGCATCGAAAAGAAGCCAAAAATACCAAAAAAACTAACTATGGAAAACACGAAGGGACTCACGAGGCCCGAGGGATCGCCCGGTGTGGCCGGGCGCGGAAGATCGCGACTGGGCGTCGCGACTTGACGCGATCAGGCCATCTCCTCCACGGTTTCCATACGCCGGAAGCCTGTTCCGGACGGGGTCACCGGTTCCTCACCTCGAACCAAGCGCCTTTGCGGCGAGGTACCCACGCCGGGAGGTGTCGGCTCATCCCGCCGAGCCTCGCCATGTAGTGCCGTGACCCACATCGGGTAAACCCCGAGCCACCGGTGGCCCCGGGCCTCGGCGAGGAACTCTGGCGCGCCGGGCCCAAGAACCCGACGCCTCGGGCTCGGGCTCATAGCGAAGTCCCGAGTGGCCTCGGCAACCAAAGGGCCCCGATCAATACGAGCCCCCATCATCGTCCGACGAGTTCATGACGAACTCGTCCTTCCCCGTCCCGTCCCTCCCTCGGTGGTCGGGTATCGAGCGACCGACCCGCCCGCCGGCCGGGCCCGGCCCGGTTGGCACGGGCCACGTTCTTCTTCTTCTTCCTCCTTCTTCGACGCCCGTGTGCTCTCTCGCCGTTCGAAAGACGGTTCGCCCGCCGGCCGCGGCATCCGATTGGGCACGGGCGGAGGAGAGTCGGATAATTCAAACGACCCCGCGAGAAGACGGAGTAAGAACCACCGCGGCGCGCAAAGAAGGTGACAATAAGACAATGCAAGAACGCCGGCCAAAAGGCACTTACCAAGGATATGTACCCACCTGCGGGGCATAGGGATCTCCCGGGATCTCGGACGGGGTATTGGACCCCAATGCCTCCCTTCACCCTCTTGGCCAAAGCATCGGTGGAAGCGTAGGGGAGGACATCCGAGACTCTTCAAGACCAAAGAAGGGGAGGTCATCGACATGAGCAAAGGGCGAGCCATCAATGGCAACACCCGACGCCGATGAAAGGCGCGCGACCACGGCCGCGCGTTCACACCCCATCTCGAGGCCAGGATCGCGCCTCGAGCCCTCCAACCGAGATGATCCGCCGAGGGGGACCCTAAACCACTTATCCTGACGCTGCTTGAGAACGCGCCGGTGTGCGCGAGGAAGCGTTCCCATCGCTGCGGAGGTAGAACCATCGGGTCCTGCCACCCCTTGTTGGAGGAGGTGAGCTGAAAGGATGTACCGGCCTCGGCTGCTCTGATCGGGCGGGAGCCGCAACCACCAACGCAACGCCCTCCGCGGCGCACCCTTCGCCACCGGCAAAGGGTAAGGTCCGCCTTAAAAACCACAACCAAAGGTCCCAATGCGGCTCGATCCTCGGGAATCCCTCCGCGAGGGTGACAAAGATGGCGGCACAGGAGACCGAAGTTCGGGGCGGATGGTGAAGCTCAATGTCGTAGTAATGAAGGATCGCGGATAAACCGCCCCGGCATCCCGAACCCACGCCGGTGAAGATCGATCGGGCTCACCACGTAGCCATCGGGAGGGTTAGGCTCCTCCTCGGTCCAATCCGGCTATCCACCTCCACCGGCCGCTCGGCATTGGTGCGAGGGCGAAGAAGCCCTTCCTCGACAAGGCGGCGAAGCTTTTCTTCCGCTGCGTCGTTCTCGCCACGGCCGCGGCATCGAGCACCTCCCTCGTGTTGTCGCCACCACGTATTGCGCCATGGACGAGCGGGAGGGGCGAGGAACGGCGGATCGCCGGCAACACCGTTCACACGAGCACAAGGCAAGTGGATTTCTCCCTTAATCTCTCCTATCTTTCTTTCTATCTCCTAATTGCTGCAGCAAGAAGGCAAGAAAGAAGATGGCAAGAACAAAGGAGCAACTATCCGCCGCCCCCGACCCCCATATTTATAGGGAAGGAAGGCAAACCGCCTGGAGCAAACGAACGGCGCCACGAATGGACGCCCACGATGGAACGGAACCGCTCATCCAGCGGCTCGGCGTGGGAGCCGCAAATCGATGAGCATTAATGCACCTTGACGGCGCTCGACACGCCCACGACAAGAGTCCGCGGGGCCACGTCCCATCGGACTGGAACCGCCACGCCCTCGCGCTGCGGCAAAAGACGCCCCGTCTTCCATTCGGGGTAAAACCGCCCGGCCATCCATATCCGGCCAGCGCCCGACCTAACCACAGGCAAAAAGTCGATCCGTTGACGGTTCCGCCTCCGACGGGGGCCAAACGAGCCTCGGTGACGCCGCGTCAACGTGCACCTTACATTCCGTAGGTTGCGGATGGGCCCCATGGGGTTTCTACGGTCGCCTCGGGATAACCCGAGCCCAGGGGACAGGATGGAAATGCACAACCGCTATACGGGCCCCTCCGGGGCCTGGATTTCCTGAACGTGTTTAAGACCCGCGGTCTTTGTTTATAGAGATGTCCCATCCGTGGGAGGCCTCACAGCCCTCGGGTTGACCTGTCAAACCCGAGATCTCGCTAACGGTCCGTAGGTTCTCATGGGGTGAATCCTAGATCACACAGGCCGACCCTTGCTCCGGCGAGGGCACGGGCACCCCGCTTAAACCGACCGCTTCTAACGCTCACCTGGAGCGTGTCACATTCGCTTCTTAGGGCATTGTGGCACGTCTCCCCTCCTCCCTTCGGGAGGGCGGCACAGGGAGCGTATACTCAAAGTCGAGGAAGCACGGGGCGACCTTGCGCATATAGCGCGGGCCTCGGGCCGCCCACGTAAAAAACAAACAGACTCCGCACAAACAAGCGCAATTTAAGAGTCTGTTTTTACCTTGCCCGTGCGCGGTATAAAAGACCTCGAAGGAATCCGCCATTCCATTCGAGGCCTCGGGGCTGTTACCGCCCGGAAGTGCGCCAAGCGCACCCATTGTAGACGAACCACCCCGAGAAAAACAAGGCGGCGTGAGCGGCACAACCCCCGCGAGTCCACACTCCGGGGGCTACTGTCGGGGACCTAAATATTGGGCCCCGAGACATTCTCCAAACAACGAGAATCTGCCGGCCCATCGGGGGCCCGGTAAAACCTAGCCCCGCCATCATCCCACTTAGAAGGACAGCCCAACGGGCGACGGACCAGCCAAGGAGCCACGGCGCATGCATGAAGGCCGGGCCGCCCACGAGTGGCTCCACCGGGAGTCGCCACGGCGGGACGTCGACCGGGAGCTCGCTATGCTCGAAGGACAAGGTCGGGGGCCTTTACAAGACGGAGAACCAGCGCTCCATGTCATCACCAACCCGGGGCTCGGGACTCGGCCCCAATCTCCGTCGCGCCCGAGGGTGGCCTAGCTCACCGCCTGACGAAATCTCCACCTCGCCCGAGGGTGGCCTAGCTCACCACCCTCGCCGCAAAATCTCCGCCTCGCCCGAGGGAGACCCGGCTCTCCATCCTCGGGCGAGGTGGCCCTAACCACTCACCCGGTGGTCGCCCACCCTGGGTATGGGAGGTTCCGTCTAAAGGAAGGGAAACAACCGGCATTTAATGCGGTCACACGGCAGACGCCGCGAGGCGGCCATGACACGCCCATTCAAATCGGCCTGCGCTATCACTTCCCAAATCCGACGATGGGACACAAAAGCCGAACCGGTGACATATTACGCCGCCCGACCACGGGAAACCAGGACAACACTCGTTCATTTCCCGAAACACAGCCAAGACGCCACGTTGGGCGGACCCTCGCTCATGACACGCCGCAACCGCGTCCCTAGGGCCGCCGCCATGCGACCGTGAGGGACGCCTCACACCCTCGGGGCCACACCGAGGAACGGCACGCCCCGCCATCGGATCAAGACGCGTGTCTTCATCAAACGACATCCAAGCCAACCAACCCTCGCCACGCACATGCAACAAGTATAGCCTCGGAATTAGCCACCTAGGCACCCACATATGTAAACATTACCTACCTCTTCCTCCTATAAAAGGGGAGTAATGCCCCATTAGCGGGGGATCCCGACCGAATCGGGCGAGAGAAAACTCCCACCACCACCACTACCACGATCGTGGGGCTTGAGACCAGCTTTCTCTCCCTCACGCTTTGTAACCCCTACTACAAGCTCTCCTTTGAGCGCGAGGTAACACGAAGCAGACACCACCCGCCGGACGTAGGGCCCGTTGGCCCGAACCGGGATAAACCCGCCCGTGTCCGTGTCCATCTTGCGCCACGCCATTGGGGGAGGAGGCACACGGCCTAGAAATTCTTTATTGCCGGCACCCGAGGCACCCCTCGGTCCTCGGAACGCCGACAAACATCTAAGTAAAACCCTTACAACATAAGTTTGAAACAAATAAAACATTTAGAACATATTGTTGCAGCATATGTGGGAAACATATGCAACGTCCATTCAAAAACATCAACTACAACATCGAGCAAAAAACATTTGCAACAAACAAGAAATAGATATTGCAAGACCTCAAGCACTAGTAATGCAAAATCAGAAATCAACGGTTGCAAAATCTAATGAAACAAAAGAAATATGCTTGATGAAAGTCACAAAGAGCTTACGGCAACAAAACCTCGTCAAGCAACATCGGAGAAAATCTAATGAAACAAAAGAAACATTGCTCGATGAAACATCAAACAAAATCCTAGTGCAAATGAAGTTCCACAAAACCTACGTGTGTTTCTCGGATCCGATCCAAAAGTGTGGTGGAGGATAGCTCAGTCCGCAGGAGGAGGAGGCTCAAATCCATAGAGGAGGAGGATACAACAATACAAAACAACCATTGCAACACCACAAAAACATTGTTGCAACAACCCAAAAACGGAAGAGGAGGAGGGCTTGCGCCTAGATCTCGGGTTGTCTGTTGTCGCCAACGCCGTTCCTCGATCCACCATATGAGGGGCCCACCATATAGGATCCATCGCCCCGAGGGCACGGTAGGTGGTGCAGATCACCGTCGGCGTGAGGCCCCCGATCCGGCCCAAAGAGTGAGGCACTCGCTGGATTTGGGGACCCCGAATCAGCTGTCTGCTGAAGATTCTCCTCCCGGCTGGTGGATGCCCTTGCGATGCGCCGTCGATGCCGCCCTCACGCACGTCGGGTGTGATTCAGGCACTCGGCGCTGCTGCCGCTGCTCCACCCAGGGTGGTGGACGTGCTTTCGCCTCCGTGGCGCTAGAGGCGCCGACAGAGAGGGAGAAGAAAGAAAGAGAGCGGAGGGAGGGAGAGATGAGAGGGTGGAGCCGTAAAAGCAGCGAGCAAAAAAGCAGGGAAGTAAATGAGTTGGGCCGTACTTTGAATCCTCCAAAACATTTTGCGGCTTTCGGACGTCCGAAACACAGCATTACCGAATTTAATGACGTGGTGCTCGCAGACAGGCAAACAAGATAGAGAATTTGATGACGTGGCAGGCGTGATCGTCTTCTTCTTTGCTTGCCCACAGCCACATCACTCATGCCCCGTCGACCAATTCCTCGACCACCGAACCCGCTTCTTCCCTCCCTCCCGTGGGCGAGTAGAGTAGCCAAGCTAGGAATCGCACCCGCGGACTGAGACGTACGGGGAAGATAATAAAAAGCGCCGCATGCACCGTGGAGGTTCGTTCGCGGTCGCGCCCAGTGCGCCGCGAATAATCTCACGCCCCTGCTGCCGGCATCCTGTAAAATTCCAGAGCTAAATTAGAAGCTATGCGGACCACACACGTACGTTGCTGTGCATCCCCCTGTCTCGCCGTGTCTGCTGCTGCTCGATCGACGGACAGCCGCCCGCCGGCTCCATCGGCCCGGCCGGCCGATCAATCCACGGCGACGGCCATGCCGTCACTGGCTCACTGCTCGGTGGCCATGCGTCCCGTTCAGCTCCGAGGTGAACGAAGCGGATTCTGGATAAGGAATGGATTCTGTTCTCTCCTAGTAGTAGCGCCTACCAAGCTAGCTCCGCTATGGGGAGACATCTTGCATTGCAGATGGATCATGCAGTGCAAGTGGTGCGTTGCTAGTGGAAACTTAGTCACTTGCTCGTCTTGTTCCCACAGATTCGAGCAACTTGAGATCGGGTGCGGTGGTGATCTGTCTGTCTATCTGCATCTTAAGCTTTTTATCTGGTTTATTACATCGAATCAGCTGGTCGTGCAAGTGGCTTATACCTAGCTACTACTCCATGCATGGTTTCCACGACGTCTGAAGATAAGAATGAGCATAATTACCATCTTGCTAATATTCCCACCAGTCCCAGCACATAGAATTCTAGCAAAAAAAATATTCCCATTCCCAGCATATATTTGCACCGCATCGCCTCAAGAAAAATCGCATCTTGTCCTCCTAATACTAGTAAAAAGCAGAATGCCAGTTCAGGAGGTGTCAACTGAAAGTCTGAAACATTCACTCAACTCTGGTCTCTGATCATGATCATGCAACGATGCAAGTGCTTCAGTTTGGCAGAGAACGAAACACACACTGAAGCCTGGCTGCTGCTCTTGTTTCACCCCTGCCTTTCACAGACTGCAGCTGTTTCGTGAGGGCAACTTCAGCAGCAAGCATGCAGAGTATTTCTTGCTTTTCGATATATATTCCCAGTCATTCTCTATCAGCTTTTGGGACACAATATGGACTTTATTCCTCGAGTTACAGCTCTTCGGAGTTCCAGTGCTTCGTATGAGCCCTGCTGATCGACACACAACCAAGTACTTGTGTTCCTTCAAAAGCATCCAATGGCTTTTCCTCTGAAATCTGGCTTTGCGTTCAGATCTGATTCCTGCAATGCCCTGCCCGGCACTCGTTGTTCAGGCTTATTGAGAGTGGGTTTGGTTACCTTCAAGCATTTGGTAGAGTTACTTACTGGGAAAGTAAAGCATTTTTCATATTCTTTCAGCATTCAGCAAGCTCACGTCTCACGCACAGACAAGAGAATATTAGGAGAAGGACGGGGGAAAACTTTATCAAGAAAGTAGTAGCTTTATCCCTATCCGGAGAACTAAAAACTACTAGCAACTAGCAAGATTGTTGTTCGATTTTTACCGCCCACGGAATACTTGCTCCCATATCAGAAATTGCAGGATAGTTTCGGATGCTACCATTGCTCCAGTAGCACTGGTAGTGCATCAGATGTCCTTGGCAGGTTATCGTCCTTATTAACAAGGACTAACCTTCACCATTTTTTACATCAGAAACGCAGGTTCTCTGCAAGCACACAATGACCGGACCATCAGCAAAGGCTGTATGATCCAGTCCTTTCCACAGCTTTCCTAACTAGAGAACCATATCGTACGGTGATTGTGTGCTTGGAGAGGACCTTGTTAATAAGGACGAACCTGCCTTAATAAGGACGAACCTGCATTGCAGAGGTCCAACTGTACATTATTGTTCGGTTTGTAAATGACTAGCACCAAACTGAAAACATATTCTCTCTTTTTCCTTTACGTAAAGATGGGACTTAAACATGGTCCTCTGCAAGCACAGAATGACCGGACCATCAGCAAAGGCTGTATGTTATCCAGTCCTTTCCACCGCTTTCCTAACTAGAGAACCATATCGTACGTTACGCGCATATATATATGATATATACACAATCCATCTCTCATCATTTCAAGATAAATCCATGGGCCATGGATCGCAACCAATCTGTCATTACCGACCGAACTAAAGGGAGGTTTTCAAGTGAGCGACGTGCACAATGATTATGATGGGCGATATGCAATTAGACATCAATGGCTGGCGCTTAAAGTTGACAAAAGCATAATTCCTGCACTGACAGAGATTAAGGGGAAAAGCGTGGCCGGCACTGCTGAGACTTATCTAAAATGAATACTAGTACTATCTAACCTGGCGAAACATGAATGTGGGAGCCATGAGACAAGGCAGGGTCCCTGAAAAATATCATAGACAGGAGCAGGCCAATGGTCAAAAAGAGGAGCTTTTCATTTAAGTTTCCTGATTAGTGGGCGTAATGGCGACAAATCTCTAGCCGAAAGAATCATAATAATTTTATAGTAATCCATTGTTCATTGCTGTGGCAGACACTGTTCTTTAATAATCTGACCATTGTTCACTTGAAATAGAGATTCAGATAGTATATATATCTTCAGGCTTCAGCCAAGAGTGGACTAGGGCTTGATCAAACAAAAGCAAGGCGGCATCAATTCTCGGCGCCGCTTGTCACTTCTCTCGTGTTGCGATTACGTGTAGCCCATTTTCCTAGTCGAATTAAGCAATTAGCTCACCCTGTGTAGGCAGATGCATGATTTAACCGAGGTGTGATCCATGTTGTTATGCTGATTAGGCCACTAAAGATGAAGTGATGTACCCTACCAGCATCTTGTCAGCTCTATTATGCAACAAAAGAATATCTCTAGCTACCTAGATACTCCTTTGCGAGGCATTATTGTCTTATCAACGGACGCATCGATGCTGTTCGAGGTTCCAAGAGCTGGAATAAGCACAAGAGCAAGAATTCAGAAAACCGACAGACAAAATTCACACACAGTGTCAGCACACAGAAGAAAAGAAAGCAGGAGCAGAGTTGCTCTGACAGCTATGGACTACTCAATGTTAAGAGAAGCCTGCCTGGACAGAATAAGCACAGGGGCATATTAGCTTTGGAACTCGTTCCGCTGTGATGCCCCGTCTTAGGAGTAATGTACAGGGGAGGAAGATATTTTCCCTGAAACTTTTTCCTCCTAGTATATCGGCCCAACTGAACATTTTTTTTAGATAATGTATAACAAATATCCGGCCTCTACATCCCGGGGATGTACACACCCATTATTACAAGCTTTCCAAGAAACATAAAGATAGAGCCTCGGTCGTAAAATTGACCAGAAGCTAAGACAAACAATATAAATGTTTCCATCCATTGTTGGATATCTCTAAAGCAATAAATTCTAATTTCTTGCTTATTGTTGAGAGCTTCCTTGGCTATCTCACACGTTGCTATTTGTGCCCAGTGAGCGTAACCAATACGCACCTCTGAAAATTACTTGCATAATAGAATTAGATTTCTTTACATTAAAAATCACATCATTTCGCATCTCCAGAGAGCCCAGCATATGGCAGCCACCCCTACCCAAATCAGTTCTCTAATCTTTTTATTTTGATTAGTAAGCCAATTCCCGAACATATGGCTAATTGATCTAGGTTGAGTCAGTCCAGTAGCAAAAGAGATAATCCTCCAGATCATTCTAGTAAGGGGCGCCTAGGAATAAGTGTTGAATAGTCTCATTCCCATTACAAAGAAACGCACTTCGACTCCTTTCCGGTTTTTTTTTAGCAAGATTGTCTTTAGTCAATATAACCCCCCCTCTGTAAAACCAGAGAAAGATTTTAATTTTTAAAGGAATCTTTATCTTCCAAATCATCCTATGTCGAAAAGGTGTTTGTGTATCAATAAGGTCGAGGTACATCGAGCGGATGAGAATAGTCCCGATTTGGTTAGGTTCCATCTAAAATAATCCGCCCTTCCACCAATTCGACATTTGAGATTCGTGCTACTAGACCAAGCCATTTTGTAAGTTTGTTATCCACCAGAGCCCTCCATCCCAACTGAACATATATTCCTCCTTCAGAGTTCAGACACTTTTCCTGGCTTCTGAACCACTACACAGTTTGAATTAGTCACTAAGCAAGCAGAGCTACATGTTTAGGAGAGGAACCACTGACTAAACCTAAATAGAATATGCACTGCACTTAAGTATTCCAATTGCTGCCGGCACCTTTAGGGTCCATTTGGAAATAAGTCATTTCACAATAAAATAATTGCATACAAAACTTACAGAAATGAAGAAATTAACTGCATATTTTTCCACATTACGAAGGACCTAGACAGACAGTGTCACTGAGTGATCAGAAAATTAAAATCGGTGGGTGGATTGAAAAGGGAACCCTAGACGCTCCTCCTGATGCTTGTTTGTTTCTGACAATAGGTTATTGTTCTCTGCCGTGCGTTTGAATTGCAAGAAGAGCATGTAGAAATGGGGTCGCCGTGACAACCCCGCCATAGATTGATTATTCACTCGTGCTGGCAATCTGGCATTCATGTCTGTCATGATGCATCAAAAGAGCTCGAGGACATGCACATCATTGTGCAGCTAGCTCATCGCTCTGCCAGCAGCAAATACTCCTACCCGTAATCTTTCTCTTAGCTTAACTTTCATCAGCATTTCAAATTTCCAAGAACATCAAAAAGATCATGATCACCCGTAGGCCTAGGAAGTAGTAGTACTCCAGTACTAGTACTAGTCCACGGCTGAGGTGGCAGAACATGTGTACCGGCAAACTGGCCAGCAGCTGCCCCCTTTGGCTCTTTTTCCTCCCATATTTCGAGCACCAATACGAGGGGACGGCTCAAAAAAGTAGGCCGCGGCACGGCAGCGGCGGCGAGAGAATAAAAGCAGCGGCAGTGGCAGAGAGCGAGAGGCACTCGAGCGTCCAACGCCAACGCCAACCCGAGCTCGCAAGCAAAGAAAGCCCAGGCAGGTCGAAGCCCTCTGGTCAAGGCTGCGGAGAGGGGCAAGCAGCTCGCCGTCCGTCGCAGCTAGCTAAGCTTCCTTCCCCAATCACCAAGCTTGAGCGAGAGAGAGCTATAAGTCGTCGCCATGTCGTTGTCGTCGTCGCTGTCCAACTTCCTGCTGTGCTGCTTCTACCCATCGGCCGGCCACCGCCACGGGCACCGCGGCGGCGCGTACTACTACAGCAGCCACCCGACGAACGCCAGCACCCTGTACTACCACGAGGGGCCCTTCGCCGGGCGCAGGATCATGGGCCGGAGCAACAGGCCGCTGTCGCTGCAGGTGCGTCCGTTGCCCCCGTTGCCTCTGCTCTCTGCTCTGCTTCTCCTCCGCCTCCGTCCGTCTCTGCTTGCGTGCTCTGTTCTTTGGTCACAAATGGCTCTTGGCAGAGCAGACGCACGCAAGTACGGCAAGTTGGCTACGCGAATGCGACGTGACATGCGTAAATTTGTTCTGTGTCCGCCACCATTATTATTTTTCGAATTCGCAGGAGGAAGTCTACTGTAGCTTATTCTGTGTAGTCATAGCAGTCGCAGTACAGTAGAGTAATCCTTTGGCGTGCGCGTGCGGCGTGCATGCGGACGCTCCTGTTGAAAACAGCGACGACCTCTTGCATGCAGCCAGGCAGCATGCGTCCTGAAAAAGCGAGAAAAAAAAAAAGATACAGTACAGAGAGAAGCCTTTTCCTCGGTTGCTGAAGCTGAAAGCACCGGTGTCGACTGTCGAGAGAGACAAGCATAGCATGCATCCTGTAAAAATTGCTCGAGTAAAATACACAATAGAGTACTCTTCTTATGTTTATGTGAACAGTACTGAACTTTTCACCACAGTAAAATACTACTAGTAGCCAGTAGGAAGGAGTATGCAAAGTTTCTCTCTTTTATCTTGTCCGGAGACATCATCATCACATCACATGAGTAGAGTAGCTACATGAACTGACTCCATGTCCATGGCCAGACGGTGGAGCTGAAGGTGCGGATGTGCTGCTCTGGTTGCGAGCGGGTGGTGAAGCACGCGGTGAGCCGGCTGCGCGGGGTGGACTCGGTGGAGGTGGACGTGGAGATGGAGAAGGTGACGGTGACGGGGTACGTGGACCGGCACCGGGTGCTCAAGGAGGTCCGGCGCGCCGGCAAGAAGGCCGAGTTCTGGCCCAACCCGGACCTGCCGCTGCACTTCACCTCCGCCAAGGACTACTTCCACGACGAGGAGTCGTACCGACGCACCTACAACTACTACCGCCACGGCTACAACGGCGACAAGCACGGCCAGCTCCACGAGCCACACCGCGGCGCCGACCCCGTCAGCAACATGTTCAACGACGACGACGTCAACGCCTGCTCCATCATGTAGCTAGATCACCCTGTTTCTGTCTCTGTTTCTGTTTCCGTTTGTGTGAGTGAGATCATTGTGTATGCATGTGTTCTCTCTAGTCGCCTCTGGGTCTGATCTCCTAGTAGTAGCAGCAGGGTCAAGTGAAGTGACAGGCGGTGTCTGTGTGTGCTCATCCGCTCATGCGTGTAACAAAACCAAACTACAATGTTGCACGATGCAATGCGATTGGCAATGGCCACTCTCTATCCACTCCATGGCCCGAGCGCCATGCGTGCGTTTCCCAATTGATTGATTCTTCAGACACGGCCAGAGCATCTTCTTGCTATGCTACCGGCCGTATAGCTACCTGCTACAGCGAAAGGCGCGCGCCGTTTACTAGTCGTCTCCGGTTTCGCGCGCGCGCGGGAGAGAGCAACTCAGCGTAACAGCAGCTAGGATTTCTAGGTTTGGTCGTTGGCGATTGTGGCTACCACTGCTAGGAGAGTACGCCGCCTAAGCCATCGAGTGCCTGGCTCTCAATGGAAGCTGGTTGGTTGGTGGTGCATCGCCAAAAAGCCTTGGAACTGGGAAAGCTAGCTACCACTAGTTGTAGTGTTCTTGAAGTCCGTGATAATTGCACCAATTGAGGCACAGTGCAGCCGCCAGTAACAGGAGGCTAGATTATTTTAATGCATCAGGTTTTTGGATTGACAGTTACAGTCACTCGCGCCAATGGAAAAGGGTGTTCCTGATTGATTCTAATCCAACCTTATCAGGTCCTTGGGCACTCTGATGACAGGAGTTAACGAGCTTGCCAAGCAAGCATTTTGTATATGTGGATGTGAAGAAAGTTAAGGCCATGTAATGTCAAGTTTAATTGGCTACTGAATTCTATACCACTTTGACAAACTTTTGTGTTCTAATGAATTAACAATTCTTTTCAGAGGTTGGCCAAATTTTGACAACGGTTTACAGCCTCAGGAGCTAAATCCCAATGGCTAAACTTTAGGCCATATAGGATATAAACATGACTGTTTTATTCTGTTGAAAAAAGAGATTATAGCTCGCACATGGAAGAGGATCAAGACGGTGTGACCCACTGTAACCGCTTCTCTTTTGTCATTGCAATCTACCATTTGATCCGTGTCATTGCAATATACTCCTACGCCAGTGCGGGTAGGTTTAGGTGACTGCTTGTAGGTTTTCTTTTTTCGGAATCATATATAGTTCACATGATGCAGACACTCATACATGCCACATACTTACCATACCACTCATACATGTACAGGTACTTAACCTATGAAGACATCCCATCCCTATAAGCACCTCTGGAAAAACTCGAATAATAGATATCAAGATCAATAAAGTCACCACATAGACACATCTAACTATCGCCGGCAATGTTGCCTACCATGGAAAGAACATCGTCGCTAATTTTTGGAATAAATTCAAAAATACGAACACCCACATCACATCGAGGATTATGCACAAAAATACATCACATCGAGGATTATGAATAGGACAATAACTCCTCTTTGCAGGGCAGGCCTTGCCTAACAAGATGAATGTTGAGGATGAAATTATACCATAGGATGGATGATGCTACCATCTTTGATCTTTCTCAATAGAAACAACTAGTCTGGAGATTAATAAGGTTGCATTGGAGGTTCTATGGCCTTTTTGACAAGTGATCGACAGATGCAAATGTCAATATATCTGATTGCATGTGACAAGATGCCATCTTGAAGGATCCCATCTACGATGTCAAGTCATTAAAAAAACTAGCCGAAACCCCGCACAGTTGCGCGGGTCAGGAAGATTTAAATCACACGAACGAAGAAATACAGTAGCAATAGATGAGAGGTTTCTTATTATTGGAAAACAGGAAAACAAATCAAGGATAGTGAGCTTTTCGTTTTCATCCGGTAATGAAATGCACTGACATTTGAAATGTGGACGACAAAATACAGGAAAGAAGGCATTGAGCCTGGCTTGTGCTTTGATAGTAGAAGCAGCCGAATGCATTAGACACGGCCTGATGACATAGTACCATTCTTTGTGTCATCTGTGTTCTTTTACTGTAGCAATGAAATAGAACCTGAAAGGGGATACATCGGAAGGAACAGAGTGTTGTTTCCTGCAATCCATGAAATGTTTGGACATGGTAAGCACATTGGGAGGCACTTTGTTAATTCAGGGGCGTCATCAAAGTAAAGAGAAGTAGAAATTGTGGAGTACGCACCGAACGTCCAATGGACTGGAATCTGTCAAACATTTGCATTTGCAATAGGAAAACAGGAGAGGTAGAGCAGCAGGGAGGAGCGGAGGCAGCCGGGCACACCTGGCGGACTGCAGCGTCGACGACAGGGGCAGAGAGTGGAGGGGCCGCGTCTACATAGGGATGCGAGGCGATGCGAGGCCTCGCGCGGCGGCACGTAGGGATGCAGAGGCAGGGAAAAGTGGAGGGGCCGCGTCTACGGCAGGCGCCGCCCGTCGGCGGGGATGCAGCGGCGGCGCTAGCACCGCTCCTGCTTTCGTGGCGGGCGAGGTCTTCCGGCGCGGCGTTAGCGTAGCGAAGAGCGGCAGCCGTTTCTTTTTTCTTTGTTGTTTTTCGTGGCGTTGGAAGGGGCTCGAACCCAGTAGAATGGCTGGCGGCGGCGCTACGGAATAAATTTTTAAATAAGATGAGTGGTTAAACTTGAGGCAGGAAAAGACAAACAAACTATAAATTGGAACAAATTTAGTAAATGTTAGTTATTATGTGTTTTCCACCTGGTTATCGGATGTGTTTGCTTTTAACACTAAAAATAGCAAACAACAGATCTGTTAGTAGCGCATTCCAGTGGAGGAGTTGTCGCAGCTACAGAGCACTGAGAGTGGAGAACTAGAGTAGGGCAATAATAAGCGCCGCGCGGCCATGAATGGACGAAATCGGCCATGAATCGACGAGATCGGCCCCTAGTGTAGTAGCAGTCTCGGCCTCTCCCTAGAAACAATGACCGCCCCTTGAATCCAAAAACGCTGGCACAACCTATAAAACTAGGTCGAGCTACACTCTTCCTCAACCAGGCGGTCACATCAAGCACAACCACTCCTCCATCCACTCACACTCATCCATCCACTTATTCAGTTTGTGGTCACATTGGAGGGAGCCTCATCCAGGCTGTGGTCACATCGGAGGGAGCAAGCCTACGATGGTAGCCGTCGTGCTCATGCTTGTGCTCGTGCTCGTGACGGTGACGACGACAGAGACTACTGCTGTCTCAGTGATGCATTTCAGGCGGATCACAGCGCTGCCATGGAGCTGCTTGCATGCCAGGACAGTCTGTCCTTGGACGCGTGCTGCAACGCGCTAAGAGCAACTCCAGCCGAAGGCCCGAAAACAGCTCCCAATTTTTTCACTTTGGAGCCCGGCCAGCAAAATTTGAGGGCCAGAAATGAAGCCCAACTCCAGCCGTGCCCGAAATCAGAAACAACCTGTAGTTGAACCCATCAGAAACGATCACACACTCGTCACGTTCCACATCCATAGATCCTTTGATGGGCGGCTATCAACGCTCAAATGCCCATAGACTGGGTCCACGACAGTTGACTTGGATTGACCTGCCTGCCTCTGCCTGATATGCCTCAGCAACTAGAAATTTGGACATATAACCCGTTATTCGCGCGACTCTCACAGTATGACCCACAATTCGTAAGCCTTTAGAAATATGACCCATGTGCTGCGAATTCTTTTGAAATCTAGTCTTTTTGACAGTGAACGCTGTGTACGGTACTGCCCTTGCCCTGCCCTCTCCTCACTCCTTCCTCACACTGACACGTGGGCACCACTTGTCAGCTTCGTCCCCTACCTCACGTGTTCTTCCTCATGTATATGACTCGGCATGGATGGGCTCTTTGCTCCACCCGCGCCGAGAGGAAGGGGCCTCGGCATGGCCGGTCGAGGGGCAATAATAGCGGCCGTGTCGGGCTCACCCAGAGGGCCCACGAGAGGAGGTGGTGGTGCCGACCTGCACCATGCGGCATCGGGCAATGACCGGTCTTTCCATCCATGCATAGGAGGCACGCGAGGGAAGGGGCGGGGGGCGGGACAGCCGCAGGTCGCCATGCCCGGCGAGCAAAGCTCTATCTCTACCATAAAACACAACAGCCACTCCCGTCCAAAATTCGTCGGCGTCGCTGCACCTTTCTTTGATTTCTTGCATCCATGGCTTCTTTACCTCCCAAGCTCGTCTCGAGCCAACTATCGATAAGAACGTCCCTCGAGAAATTATCGAATTTGGCGGGGATTCACTCGTAAGCGCCATTGGCGTAGGGCTCAAGCTTGTCGCCGACCGAATCCTGCGTGTGATGGCGATTCTGAGGCGAGCTACCCTTCATCATTCGCTCCACGCCGCGAGGGCGAGCAACCACTCGCCCTCGTAGCAAAAACCGTACAAGCGAGACCGAGCTCAGCTCGCACCTCACGTCGCGTCTCGGCGTGCCCGTGTTGCGTGCTAAGGCCAGTATGACACCGCGACATCGGGGTTCACCGTCAAAAAGATATTGAAAAGAATCATAGTACATGGGTTATAGTATTTTTAAAAGGCTTACGAATTCGGGTCATGTTAAAGCCGCAAATAATGGGTTATATGAGAACAGATTGTGGGTTAGAAAACATTATCGGGTTTGTAGAAACAATGAGAAAACCCGTTACCAAATAGTATCAAGTCTATAGGATTTTTTTTTTTAGAAGGAACATGTATTAATCTTGGTGCATTACACCGACCCTTTTACAAAACAAAATCCCAAGAAAAGGAAAATTACAAAGAAGTACAAAACTCCTATTCATCTTCCTCGAAGCCTTCGAGAGATCCGCTTCGTCACCGCCGCCTGAGCCGCTTCCCAATCGTCCGTGGGGCACTAGAGCCAAACTCCACAAGGTGGAGGCCGCAGAGGGACTTACTTCTAAAGCGAATCGGCCGAATAAAGCGCCTCCCGGACATCGGCCAACTCCCGCACCCATGACGATCCTTCGATTCCACCGGCCGGCAACCCGAAAGCAAAGCTCGATTTTCACCAAAGAACATCTTCCTTGAGATTAACAGGGGGTCAACAACATCATCACCGAAGAAGACGACGATGCGCCGGCCCTCGACTCGGGACGGTCTCCACGGCCTCTCCGTTGACGCCGGAGAAGATCGTCATCGGAGAAACGTAAGAAGCCGCGAATTTATTCCGCCAAGCGTAAAATCCGCTTCGCATCGCCGGCCGCGCCCGGAAAAAAAACCGCAGAGAGCCACGCTCCTCCGGCAACACGTTATGGGACACTAAACCCGTTACTATGGATGTATGGACCCGGTGAGTAATGACCCGGTGAATAGTAATAAACCCGTTAACCCGGTATTGTGGGTCAAAGCCGCTAACCCGGTACTGTGGCACTGTGGATGTTTTTTTTTCACCGAAAATAAAGGTCTTTATAGATTTCTCCTCAGCAACGGCCGAACTGAAGCCCACCAGACGCATTCCCCAATCCGCCCGCCTCGACGAATTTTGATTGCTTCCATCCAGCTTTGGGGCCTTCCGATCGCTCGCGCGCCTCCGTTTGCTTCGCATTCTAGAACCTATAGCATTTGATTCGATTCCGCCGGTTGGTCCGGCCCTGAGGAGGAGGAGGAGGAGGAGGTGGTGGAGGAGGAGGCGAGGGAGTGGTGAAAGGTTGCGAGGCCATGGCGGGCTTGTCTCCGGCGGCGATGGAGGTCTGGTGGGACGACGTGAACAAGTCAACGATGTGCCAGGACCGCACCTTCCGCGCCCTGGCCGCGCTCTACGGCGTCGTTGCAGTCGTAGCCCCAGTAAGCCCCAACCCCCGCACGATTTCGTCCTGCTTAGCTTAGCTTGCAATTGGGGTCCGATTTAGTTTGGAACCACGAGCTAAAGCTGGGACGAGGGTTCAAGCGCCTAGATTTGAGACTCGTTTCTGGGCCTTTTGTGAATTGTACGGCAACCATTTAACGCAGTCTGTATTCCAATTGTGATTGATTCGAAATGAGACAATGGTTACCGGTCTCATTAGTTTACTTGATGTGAATTTTTTCAGGTCCAACTGATAAGGATTGAGTGCCGGGTTCCTAAGTATGGGTGGACTACACAGAAGGTGTTCCATTTTCTAAACGTCATTGTCAATGGTGGTGAGTTCATCACTTCATCCTAGTGCTTACCCGATGCTTACTCAGTAGTCATATTATGCCTTAGTCACCTGGTCATGATTTGTGGTGAACTGGTCTCTGTGTATGCAGTGAGGTCAACAGTGTTTGTGCTGCGGCGAATGTGCAGCTTGTACACCCTAAGGTTTGTGTAAGGTGGCAATTTTTATTTCGTTTCTGTGAGCTGGTTGGAAACAACTCTAGTAATGTGTGTCAATACTTTCTTGTAGATATATCAACATGTGCTTATTGATTTGCCTGGCCTAGCATTCTTCATGACCTACGCTCTGGGCTGAGATTTACTATCAGGTTAGGTTTCAGTTCAGCAGTTTTTTAGAATGGTTCGGTGACTGCTGCTGTGCTCATTGTTATATGTTTGATAGGCACATGCAGTGTTGACCGATGGGCTCCGCCAGCTTTCTATACAATCAATGGAATGATCTATGTCATTCAGGTAATTTTGCGTATTTGGATTTCTCAGTGATGGCCTTATAAGAGCATCTACTAGCCAAAGGACAGGTCTCTTTTTAAAACCATGTCAATGGCTAAGTTAGCACTGGTGCTTAATGTGTGCTAACAAAGACATGGTATACGGTTGTTAAGCCTATTTAAACACTAGTTTGCATTTTAGGAATTAATTTCTATTTTGGTGCTTAATGATATGTCAACATTCTCTCCCTTTTAAGCACCTTTTGTCCAAAGAAATGTATAAGCACCTTGCATTGACATGTCTTTAGCAAATTTTGATTTTTTCTTATATCAGTTTTTATGTCAAAGGATTGATGTGGCAGTAATCAATCTCTTGATGATGTTAACTTGTAAAGTGATCACATGAAAAAGTTGGAGACATTATTATAGATTAGAGAATATTAGCATGAGTATGGTTCAAGTATTATTGTTTTTTTCTCAAACAATGGTGCAGAGCTGCATGTCATTTCATTTGAGAGAGAAGAAATAATACAAAGTAGAGGCTAAAGAAGCCCCTCCCAACACACTCAAGACTCAAGACACACAGAGGGAAAGACAATTACAGGTGCGGTACTGTGAAGAAAAACTACTCTTGTCACTCAAGACTAACTAAGTCTGAGTCTAGAGTGATTGACCTAAGAAGTTCATAAGGGCTGAAGCTCCTGCCATATACCACAGGCTACCAACCTATCCTCATTGGCCACCGTTTTGAGGAGGCCGTGAACATTTGGCCTAACCTCTTCAAAAGCACAAC
Source organism: Hyparrhenia diplandra (assembly GCA_015847255.1). Lineage (NCBI taxonomy): Eukaryota > Viridiplantae > Streptophyta > Magnoliopsida > Poales > Poaceae > Hyparrhenia > Hyparrhenia diplandra. The sequence continues at coordinate 85,743 of JADLZK010000232.1, read as the reverse complement.
GTTGTGGTGTTTCCACGGTTACCAGGCTGTTAGAATGATTAGGGATTTTAGATCTTTCTGCAGTTCCTTGGGAACACTTCTGGTGATATTGTACGACCAACTTAGGAACACCGTCAAGTATTATTTTCAGTGGGTTTGTTGTGTAAAATTAAGACAACTATATGGCAAGATGTCATGAAAATACCAAACACCAAACGAAATAAAGAAACACTATAGTTTAACACTTTAACTTCACTATCCTAATGCCAATGATAAGTGTGAGGACCAAGAACTCTTGCTTGCCTGATTGTCTGATTTGATATTTGCTGGAAGTACTGCATAAATGTCCTGGTAAATAGTAAGTTCAGTTCATTGCTTGTTATATTTAGCTTGTGAAGTGGCACTTTTTTTAGAGTATTTCTCAACAGGCATTTGAAATCGAGGAATTGTTATGCGATGTCACTTCTCATTTCTTTTGTGATTGACCTGTAAAATTCCAGATACTACTGTGGCTGCTCATGTGGTGGAAACCAGTTCAAGCCGTGGTAATTTTGTCAAAGATGTTCTTTGCAGGTAATGTCCTTGTTTCTTTTTGGCTTCCCCTTTGCAGCAGTATGTTTTGCACTGTAAGAGCAATGGACATTTACAGCATGAAATCATATTATTTTTTATTCTTTTTGGTTCATATGGAGTATATAATTAGATATACTCCCTCCATCATCTTTTGTAAAGGCGTCAGCCTATTTTTCACTTTTGATGTAATGTAGGGCGGGCGGGCTTGCCAAAGCTAGCGATTAATTTACCCAGAGCAGGATCACGAAGAGTCAGCATTGATATCCTTGACCGGGTTGCCAAAAAGAACGAATGCTATTGGTTTATTATGGTCATGACCAACATGCATGCATGCATAGAAAGGAGCTGATCCAATCAATATGATCCAAGTAGCAAAGGTAGGACCACATTAGCCTGGCATCTAGCGTCAAATTAATTCCTCAGAACGCTCCCTCTCCGGCTCCTTGGTATCTGAGATATCTCTGCTCACGCCTAAGAAAAGATGATAGAGGGAGTATCAGTTAATGAAAACATTCATGAAATTTCCTAGAAATGACACTCCTACCTGAATAATAAATTCCAGAAACTACAGTTGTAAACTTAGTTTCATTTGACCGAAAGATAAATTGCGGCGTTGAGTTATTTGAAACAAATTATGTTGCAGTCTATGATTTTATTTTGTGTACTTCTTTATCTCTTATACTAACATGGAGCTACTTTTCAGCTACATCCTTATTTGCTGCCTTTGGTTTCCTTCTCTATGGACGGAGGTAATGGCTTATTCCTTGTATCATTGTTTAACTAGCGAGGACTACGCTATTTGGCATTGGTTGAAAGTTGAAACTATAGTATTATGGTTGCACCACAACTGCTACTACAGAAAACAAGACTCAGCATTCACGCTAGTATTAAAATCAAGAGATTTTATGTATGCTTAAGCCCTTGATTTCTGCAACATGAGGTTGTTTGAAAAGTAAAATTCCCCATACTCTAAATATGTGCATAAATTGAGGCCATGCAAACATCCTGTATCATTCTGTTATCTTGAAATCTTGTGCTCATCCTTCTGAGCTTGGATAACAGTAGAGTTATAATAATGAGGGTATCCTTGTGTAGGCTATTCCTGATGTTGCAGCGTTTTCCTGTCGAGTCAAAAGGTCGTTGGAAAAAGTTGAATGAGGTACTTTTGCTATCTGTTGTCTTCCAATAAAGAAATATATCTTGATGACTTGTTTGTTTAACATTAAATACATTATCCTCTCATACACAGGTTGGCTATGCGACCTCCATTTGCTTTTGGTTGCTTCTTGATCAGATGCATAATGGTAAATCCTAGGTTGTATAAATTTGGTTCTGAAATATTTCCAGTAAGACTGACTTAGGGTGTCTATCTTGCATATGTGCTTAAGTGCATTTAAAATGTCGATCTTGATGTTCTGAACCATCCAATCCTGAACTTCTTTTAATACTTGGTATGTTTTTCATTCAAATTAATTGTTGGTGCAGGTTTAGATAGCGTTTATCGTATCATAGGTGCATATCTTGAATTTACTTTGTGATATCAATTAGATCTCTTATATATAATCAGTCGTTGCACTTGCTGATATTCTTTTCTATTGGTGTTCACTGTGTCTTGTGCAGCTGGTTGAGATTGTATCGTCGTCTTTGGTGCTGTTCATCTTAAAGGAAACTGCCACCAAAGCGTGGGATTGCACAGTACCATCCAATCTAGTCAGGAATGTGCAAGGTCCATCGCTAACAGTTCCATCTAATTGCCAACTATACAACAAGGCAAGAGTTTTTTTTTAGATGAATGATGTGACACCATATACCTTTGTTTGTAAGCCCCCCACCCCCGAAAAATATACCTTTCTTTGTAGGTTAGTAGCTTTCATACAAAGTAGGTCTAGTAAATATATCTTGTTAAAAATGTAACCCCACGGTTTGTTGTAATCTGAACAACTGATCTCAACAACTGTCACCAATACAACCTGTTTTTACGAATTGAGTTCCCCGTCTGTAAACTTCAGAACAGAAGATGACTCTAGGAATTGTTTGTGATTAAGAGAATGTGTGATAGGATCATAAGATTGGGCTATTTCAGAAGAGTTGGTGTTGTACGTGTATTATAGCAGAGCCTAATTCAGTGAAACAAACACTGATGAACCTGAAGATGTTGGTGCACATTTTTTTTTTCTTCTTCCAAAACACAACGGACCTAGGGAGCGAGTCTGACAGTGGTTGTTATGATATATATAAATCGTGGAAACCGTGAGCAAGTTAACCAACTGAGCTATGTTAAGTTTGTTTTTCTCCAATATATGTTAAGTTTGTGACGCCAGACCAGGTAAAGAATTCCATCTGTGGATTGTTTGAAGCACTAATTATGCAGCACCACAGCAAACTAGGTGAAACCTGCAGCTGCTCGTGAGCTGGAAACTTGCGAGACGTTCATCATAGAACCGCTGAAGACTCAACAACTGAAGACGTTGCTTATTACACATAGAAGCGCGGAAGGCCTGTCTGATGATCTGTCAGTTTGATAGCATGTACCAGATGACAGGAGGAACCAACCAAATTCAGGGAGTGTAAAGAACAGGTTGGCCGGCGGACCGCCGAGGGGAACGGAGAGGATTTGAAATGTCATCCTCAGAGGCTTGTGCTACTCTGACTATCAGGTGGCATTGCATTATTCTTGTCCGTCAGAGTCCGGCCCAACAGGAATAATGGCCAACCGGCAACGGCCATTCCCGAGCCGGTGCACCTACGTCCGGCAAGCAAACCATGCAGTTTCTAAGTGAGAGTGCCAGAGAATGACCACCAGGCACGAACCTGAATCTCTTAATAGAATACGTGCCAATGGTACGGTTTCGAAAAAAGGCACGAACCTGAACGAAAAAATTCGATCGGCAAGCATTTGCCGAACAGAAAAAAGCGTGTCAGGTCAGGCAGTGCTACTGCTGGGTCGGGCGCCGGCAGGAATCATGGTCCGGCCCCGGAATGAATGATTGCCAGGACGACCAGCCGGGAACACGAGCCGGTGTCGTCGGCACCGCACGCCCGTGCGCGGACGCCGAACGGACGAATTGAGAGCTTCAGAGGATGCCCTTTTCGCTTCGTGCAGGTGCAGTGCAGCGGTGGGCGGCCACCCCACAATCCCCACACCCCGTCCTGGGTTGCACAAAATGCTGAAACGTATGGGTGGGTCCCTGGAGAGTGCAGCCGTGGCCGTGGAGAGCCAGCGAATCAGGAAGCCGGAAGATCACCCACCGCCCGCGCGGCGCCGTCGACACGTCATCAAATCAACCAGTAAAACTGCAAATCAACCAGTACCTAATCAGATGTCTCATGATTGGAATTACTAAGGGCCATTAGGCTTGTAGTCCAATGGTAGGGACGGCCCAGTGGGACGCTACCCACCGCGGGTTCAAATCCCAGTCTTCCTTGCCTCTTTTAGATGAAGTGAGTACCGGTGGTTTGTTACTATAATTTTAGCTGGCTCATCTCTTCTGAGTTTTTTTTTTTTTTTTTTTTTGCCCAACCAAGCAACCGGCTCAGCTGGCACGCGCACGAAGGTACGGTGCATGAGCCTTCGAGCTGATTGTACAAAGCTAATAATTTGTTCTCCTGTCATCAACCGCTAATTGGATGGTGGTTATTCCTTTCCCCTGTTCGGTTGAGGTGCCAATTAACAAAGTGGATTGCCAAAAATCACACTACACCTAGCTTAGCTAGCTTCTAGTATGATCGAGCTGAGCAGCCACAAATCAGATGTTGAGGTATAGATAATCAACACACACCTTACCGCTAGATTAGCATTCACGAGCATTACACTGTCAGCCGGTCAAAGTCAAGCGCATACCATTGCTTGATTGCATAATTACATGAACCTAACCCACTAATCATTCTTTGGGGCATCTTTGTCTGATGAGCAGCTTATTATATGCCAAGTACTTGAAACGAATGCATCCTGACTCGTTGTCAGCCCAATTCCAAAGGAGAGGAGAGAGTCCTACGTAAAGGGAGGTGCTGGTCACCTGGAAACGGCATGCCTTTTGAGCATCAGCCAACCAGGACACTGCTGTGTGTTCCCTGGATTCTTGCTTCCTTTTTCACCTTTTGTATGTGCACAACAGAAAAAGCAATACCACATCACATTGTTGGTACTTGGTACACACGCACTCAAGAGTCGGCACTGTTGTTCCCATCTGGGAAAAGGCTGGCTGGGACACCCGAATTTCACATGAATGAATTCAGCGTGTTCCGTCCATGGAAAATGCAAAACCAAGCGGAATTCCCCGGGTGATCGATCTGGCACGGAGGAACACGATGTCATGTGTGGCTCCTCCTGTCACGTGTCGTCAGTGGTGTACCGCTCTCCTGCGCCTGCCCGTGGGGGGTCAGTCCTTTCCTTTGCGGTTTGCCCACCGCTCCAAGGTTTTCCTAGGACGGACAGAGGAATTCAATTCAATTGATTAGCCCGTCGATTGGACTCGGGCCGTACGCTCCACACGTGCACCTACTGTCACTTTCAAACATGGAATTCAATTTCCAGTTCCTGCTGTTTTTTTTATTTGATTGGGAAAAAACCACGGTATTTGATTTATAGCATCAGCTCAGTTCAGCAAGGTCTGATTGGTTAGCTAACATATGAAATTTGCCAAACCAAAGTTTTAGCAAACCAAAAGTCGGGTAAAAAGGCTGCCAAACATTTGGCAAGTCAAATGTGAGAAGTTGATAATTTTTAGTACCCAACCAAATACTAAGCAAAAATCATACCCTCCCAAATGCTTGGCATGGTAAATTTTGATATCCAGCCAGGGAGACCCGACACGCTAGAAAACTTGCTGTGCTGTGCTGCTGGGGCTGTGGCCTGGGATTCACCTCACCAGGAGGTGTTCAGAAGTTTGTCGGCAGCTGCGTGCAGACCGCGGCGCACGTAAATGCCCTGTTCGGCATGGTAACTTTTTAACCAGCCAGGGAGACCCGACACGATAGATTTTCTGCCCAAAGGCTGTGGCCTGGGATTCAAGGTGTTCAGCGTTGTCAAAGAGCTGCCAGACCGCGGCGCACGTAACTGCTCTGCTGCGCTTGCTTGCTGCAGTGGCAAAGGTGAACGGCTCGAGATGGAATGGATGCAGCACAGGACCTTCTCTTCTCTGCCCCCTCTGCCCTGCATCGAGGGAGACGATGGAGCAGAGTAGGAGTAGGCAGATGCAGTTACACCACCACCTGTCATAAATTTAATTTTACAGAAAAAATTTCCCACTTCTAAACGTGTCCTAGTAGGCTAGTAGTATACGTACTCTTCTGATCTGATGGAAAGATTACCGTGGTCTTCACCAAACAAAGAAAATGTCAAGCTAAAATACTGAAAAACTATCCATAACAAACACTGAAAACCTGAAGCATGTTCATCCATAAACAGTCAAACGTGCAAGACAGGCACATCCTCTCTCCCCTGATTATCTGCACGGACAGGAGAAGTGAACGTTTGCACCCATCCAACCAAACACGCAGCACAAGAGACGGATTAAATTCTTTGGGCTCACGAAACAAATCCAACCAAACCCCACCCACTCCCCAGCACCTTTGCAATCGCTAGCGCACAAGCTTCTGCCGCTAATCGCATTAATCAATTAATAAACCCACCGCCAATCGCACTAGCACCACCCGGTAAATCGCAAGTCCACGGCCGGCCCCCAATCCCCACCCTCCACTTCTTAAGCTCCCTGTCGCCTCGGCGGCCGGTGTCTCTAGTTCCTCCTCCGCCTCTTCGTCCGGCCTCCCGCTCCACCCCCGGGGCCTCGCCATTGATGGAGTACGAGCGCATCCACGACCCGCTCCCGCGTCATCAGGTGCCCGACTCGCCGCGATCCCCGCCTGAATTCACTCTCCGGGTGCTCCGTTTCTGGATCTTGTCTTGCTGCTTTGGGTGCTCCCCTTCCTCCTCCTGATGCCGTGCCATCGGGTGCTCTGCTTGCTCGTCTTGTGGGGGTTCGATTTGCTTGTGTACTTTCGCGCTGTTCTTGGGTTCCTTGTGTTCTTGGGCCAAAGGTTCGAGGCTTTCCGTGGTGTGTGCTGTTCGCGAGGTGTTTTTTAATGATGAGGTTCTCGCGCCTGTCGTCGCTCAACTCGATGATATCCGTTCAGTTTGGTTGGGCAGGTTGATTCCTTTTCCTTGCAGGGATGCTACCCTTTTTATTTTCCCCATTCGTCTATTCTCTCTATCGAATTCGCCTCAAGCTTTGGTACTTGTGCGGCTAAATTCGACGCGCATTTCGCCGAAAGCTACAGCTTTCTCATGTTACTCGCCACTGTTCTTGTTAAATTTTGTGGCGCTTTCTGTGCCGTAGCTTTCAATGGCTGGCGGGTGTGAGGATGGGATTGGGATGGGTCGAGCATTTCAGTGCACGTTTCACTAAAAAGCTTGAGATCTTCTTGTCCCTTCCGTCGCTGTTTCAGCTTTCTTCGCTTCGAATTCACTAGTTTGTCGCTTCAATTCGCCTTCTGTGAACCATTTCTCTCGCGGCGTCACTGAACCATTTCTTCTGTCCTTCCACCCTGCTCTGCCCCAGTCCGGCGGATTCTCTCCAGCGAAGCTACGAGCAATGCTTCGCGGGCTAGAGAAACAGCAGCGCAATAGCGGCGAGGACACGTCGCCGGAGGCCAACGACTCCGGCGAGCTCGACGACCGAAGTAAGTCCACGATTCGACCTCCCTTTACCATTTGCTGAGAGAGCACGAGTTCTCGGATACTGAATACTCTGAATGCGTCGACAGGGAGCTTGGAATGCTCCACCTCCACCGAGATGTCGAGCAACAGCGGCCACAGGTCAAGAAACCGAGCCCCGGACGACGACAGCTTCGACTCGGAGAGCAGCTCGTCGGGCCCGCCGACGGTGAAGAGGTCGGCCGCGGTGGCCGCGTTACTGCCGCCCTTCTCTCGGCCAACGCCGTCCAAGTGGGACGACGCCGAGAAGTGGATTTCCAGCCCCACGTCAAACCGTACTGGCCGTGCGGGTCCTACCGCTGGAACTGTGCCAAAGAAGTCTGCATTGGCATTCCCTGAACATGGAGGTCGCCCACCAGCCGTTGCTAAGATGGTCACGGATGTGCCCACCAACGCTGGACCATTGGTTAAGAATTCAGATGGTAAGCATGAACTTTGCCAGGCCATCGGTTTTTATTGTTTCAGCACATATAGAATAGTGCAATATTATAAACATTATAATGCAGTGATACATATTGTACTTGTGAGGTCATATTTTTTATTAGTGCCATTGCATTTCACTGCATTTCAGCTTCAGCCTGTTTTGTGTGTCTGAACTTTGGAGTCCTAACTATAGTTTGGTTATATTTTATAATGAAGTGTGAAGAGTTAAGGATTATCTAGAACATTTGGTTGCAAATTTGAAGTGTTGGAGCAGGGGTGAATTGGGGACAGGTAAAGTGTAGCATCATGAGTTGCCCGTGCAGAGAAGTCTGCCTTTGATGTTCAGATGTTCTTTTCATCATGGCAGTTTCTCAGACCCTCAAAAAGTAACATATATTCCATTCAACACCCCTTAAATTTATAATAAATACATAAAGGTGAAAGTTTAATAATATTCCTAAATCTTCCCACCAACTAAATGCTTCACTTATACATAATTTCTTTTGGAAAATAGTTAGCAGGATAAATGCACATTCAGATCAGGACATATTCAGGCATACTGTGTCATTATCTTATAATATGTTAGCTGTTTGCACTTAGAACCTCACAGATATTTATAGAATAATTGTCATCACTGTGTTTCTATTTTCAGGTCTCGCCCATCCTGATTTACTTAAACCTGCACATAATGCTTCAATAGTTGACGGGCCAACACCTGCAGTTAGGTCTGTCTCTATGAGAGACATGGGAACAGAAATGACTCCAATTGCCAGCCAGGAGCCTTCTCGGACCGCGACTCCTATAATTGCATCTAGTCCAACTTCCTCTCGGACACCAACTCCGCAACGCACCACAGAATTCAGTGTGAGTAATATAGATTCTAATAAGATGGAGATGTCTGAAGAGGAGCTGCAAATAAGTACAAGACAGGAAATTATGAATCTTGGCGAAAAGGTTAGGCAAGACTACTATAGCTGCCTGGGCAAGCAAGGAAGAGAAAGCTGCTGCACATTCCACGAGTACTACGGCCTATAAGGCTGTTGATATCAACAGGGAGAATCGAGCAACAGATTGGCAGGAGACAGAGAAGGCAAAGTATCTTGCAAGGTATATTTGATCCTAGTTTAGTTGTAATGTCATCGTCTGTTCATATTGAGAATAACATTTAAAAAAAAACATAAAAGAAGATTTAATGCTTTCCATAAACTAGTTTTAGGATCATCTGTCGATAGAACTGCAGAACATACGGAAGCTAGGCGAAACTGGAAGTTGCAATTTATTGTTTCTCTCTCTGATCTTCAACAATATGCAGGTTTCAGAGGGAGGAAGCAAAGATCCAAGCTTGGGAAAATCTCCAGAAAGCGAAAATTGAAGCTGAAATGAAAAGGATAGAGGTAAAACATCCATTCTCGGCTACTCATCTCATGATATAGTGTCATAGATACTTTTCACTTGAAGCAGTATGTACTCAGTTTCCTATTTTAAGTAACACTAAACAAAAAAGAAAGCACCATCACTCCAAGCAACGTCTGATTATTCTGTGATAGGATTAATAAACTAGGGATATGAAGTGCTCCCTCCATTTCTTTTATAATGCCTATTAGGACATGAAAAGGTCTTTCAAAGTATAATTTGGCCATTTATTCCTCTTACAATGTATCATCAATAGCTGCAAAACTCAATATTGTAATTAATAAAAGAAATGTGAGATGCAAATCTATTGATGTATCTTTTAACTAAGCATGCATATAATTTGACTAATTGCTAGTCCATTTGTATGAACTTTGATAGTTTAAATCATAGTATGTCCTATAGAAAGAAACAGAGGGAGTACTGAAATTCTCAAGTTCATCAAATTGATATTGTTTTGCCATTCCTGAGTTAGCATCCAGAACACTTTTTTTCTGCTGCTGCCCTAGTGCGCACTGGACTGGATTTCTCAATCTTTACACTTGCACACTCCAATGTTTTCTGCTGGGCGTAACAACGATGAACCTTTTAGCTCATGATGAATTCTGCTTCAAACTTGTCTGCCTTTCGGTTGCAAACTTTGGCCTTCCTCAGTGTATGTATTCAGAGACAACTGAAGTGGGGCTCCGGCCTGCAGAATCTGATAGAAGGTCTCTGTCCTCTGATTGCAGGCCAAGATAGAGCGAAAACGGGCGCGCGAGCAGGACAGGCTCGCCAGCAAGCTGACCGCGGTAAGCCACCGAGCGGAGGCCAAGAGGGAGGCCGCGGTGGTGAGGAGGAACCAGGAAGCCGCGAGAACAGAGCAGCAGGCAGCCCAGATCCGAGAAACCGGGCATACGCCTTCCTCCTTCTCCTGCTGGTGCTGGTGCCTCTGATTCAGATGTTCCTTCTCTGGATCACCAGCCTTGTAACATAGCATGATCCGTGTGATCTTTGGCCGTGAATGCGTGGTAGAAAAATTGCTCACTGTACGACTTGTAGACTTGTAGTGTAGTGCCTTGTTGGTCTCTCACGGTGTCCTGAATCTGTTCATGTAATTGTTGCTAACGATTTGTTAGCCGTTGAGTAGATTACACACCCAGTTTCAAAAAGATAAACAAGCAGTTTTCACCGCGATGTAACTGTAGGCCATATATAGCCGCTAGATTTGAACCATCCATGCATGGGTGCAGACTGGAACCACCTGTCCGCCTCTCGCCTCCCCTTCCCTGGGCTATAAATCGCTACCAGACCAGAGCCCGAGCGCGCACCCACTTCGATTCAAACCCCTGACGACTCCTCCCTCGATCAGATAGATGGAGACGTCGACGGCGGCGATGATGATGGACCACCACCACCGCGCGGCGCCGTCCCCTGTCGGCGGAGGAGCGGCGGATCGAGCGGGTGGCGCGGTGCGTGGCGAGGATCGGGACGGCGGGGACCTCACGGAGAAACTGCTGCTGCGGCTGCTCGGCCTCACGCGCAACGCCCGCCGATGGGGGTTCCTCGCCCCGGACCACCCGCTCCACCCTACTACCTCCAGCACAAGGTCTCCGAGCGCTGCCGCCTCCTCCGCCCGCGCCACGCCGCCGCCGCCGACCGGTGATCCCATCTGCATAATCCGTGCGCAGAGCTGGTGCATTGCATGCGGACGTGAAGCCGGAATAATGCCGGATCGACCATTGATTACGCGCATTATACACGCATCAGCTCGTCTCTTTTACGCTGGCGATTCGTTATGTTAATAGGAGCATCTTGGATTGATTGTTAGGGATGATATATGGGAAATTGATAATTGAAGAAACATGCAACGTACGGATCCGGAAATACATTGATGTGTCTAATTGCAGCAATTATGAAAGCAGCTGCCCATTGATAGTTTTCCAGATTTGATATCTAAACGTTTATGTTCATTACTGCAATCTCTTTATTCATCGCTCTATTCCATCCAGATTATAAGTCGCTTCTTTTTTTTTTTTTTTTTTTGCTATATATCTGGGATAGAATAATGATAATTTGTCTACATACATTGCAAAATATATGAAAAAAGTGACTTATAATTTAGAACAGACGGATAATACATTGTATGAGATTTATAGCAAGTCAAACATTTACAACTTTCATATCAATTGCAAAAAATAAACCATATAGTCCGAGAACAACGACGGAAAATATTACTCATAATAAATCTAAAAGTATATATCTTACGTGAATAGTTTTTTCTTAAAAAAATTGTCTGACACAAACAAAATCTGGCTTTAAAACGACGACATCGGGCCGCCGTCAGGTTGGGGAGGGAGGGAATGTGGAGAGCGAGGGGTGGAAAGCGCCGGCGGCAGTTGGAGATGATGGGGAGAAGAAGCGTCAGGAGTGCACAATGGAGAAAAGAAGAGCATCGGTAGTTCGTGGATTTGGATCGGGAGGGATACGACTGATGGAGCTGAGATGGTATAGATCACTAAAAGTGCTAAACTACCCTTGATTATGAGAATTGAGGATAGGAACGGGCTAAAACAAAATGAATGTAGGTTCCTCCAAGCACGGTAAAAAATTATTATTTTTAAATACCATATCAGATTTGTCCAAAGTTAAACAATTATACAAGTACTCCCTCTATATCCAAAAAACTTGACATTTATGACAAGGTTTGGGTCAAAATTGAGAATATAAATCAATCAATAACTTTTATGTTGTTGAGTTTGCAAATGTGAAACCTATATGAATAGATTGTTCTTGAAAAATACTTTCATAAAAGTATCATTCTTTGATAAATTTTTTATAATAACAAAAGATCAAAAGTTGTATTTTTAGAGACCATGCCGCTGTCCTAAATATCATGCTTTTTGGATATGAAGGGAGTAGCTTTTAAACATCAATCAAAATAAAAAAAATGTAAATAGTTTTAAAAATAATTTTATGTTCACCCATACAAAATTTTAAAAATTAATGATTAGATATAAAAATATCTGATCAAGGAAAAACTAATGACATGTAAATAATATCTGGCTGTTAAAATAAAACATGCAAACTCAGCTAAAAAACATTCTTGAAAAAAAAAAATATTTTAAGTGCAAAGTGCGACACAAGCACGCCAACAGTTGCATGGAAATAAATCCAGAACATAATTTTTTTCTTGGATCAAACCAACTGCCACCACCTATGTAAACTGCAAAGTGGACCCCTATATTGCAGTCCGCAACTGAGCTTGAGTCCGAAGATTTCCTGGTACCATACACCAGGTGATGGTGGTGGTATGGACAGCCCCCGCTCGCGGAAATTGAAGTCCCAATTTCTCATTGACCTTGTGCCTCACAGTAGCAATGGCGCCTGTTGGCACTTGTCCTCCAGCTTGCTCTTGAACACGTCCGTCAGAGCCGTCTTATTGGAAGTCAAGGTTGCTCTTAGCAGATCGACAGCCTGCGAAATATCGATGGTGACAGCCAAGTGAGCTCTCCACGAATAGTAACAAAACAGCTGAAAGGATAGAATAGAAAGCACGCAGCTTACCTCTTGCTTACTGATTGCAATGTCCATCTCCAAGACCCCTCCCCATTTCTCTATTACACCAGTGCTTCATAACGCGCATTGCTGAAGCCTGGTAGATAAATAAATCATCATCTACGACGTACGAGCCGTCGTTAACAAACTGCATGGTGTGGTCGTCGCACCACGGAAGACGGCACATGGAGAACCACCTTTTGACTACTACTCCAACACAAAAGGGGGCTATGCTGGGGTCAAGCAACGTCTATGTATTATAGTACTCCCTCCGTTCCAAATTGTAGTTCACTTTGGCTTTTCTAGATACATTGATTTTGCTATGCATCTAGTTATACACTACGCCTAGATACATAGTAAAAGAAATGGATAGAAAAGCAAAAGTGAACTAGTATTCGAAAGAGGGAGTGAAGAAGCACTTGGACCTCCTAGCAAGCTATTCGCGTGGAGATCAACAGCACTGCCGTACAGATTGTCCAAACTGAATCCGGGATGAGAAGTTCCTGCAAGGTTCTTGGTGACACAGGCCACTGGATAAACCAAGAAACTGAGGAGCAGGTCCACAAACTCATGGTCGCATTCAGCGTACATGACTTTCTTTTCGTGCCTATCGTAGAACACCTTGATGCTAAACTGTTTAGAATTATCAGTTTTTTCATCTCTCTGACAACGCTGAATGCTCGGACCAATGCTCAATTTCAATGTGGCATGAACTTCAGTTTCCTTCTTGGAGAGGAAGGTGTCAGTGAATACAACCTTAGACGAAAAAAGAGGCCTTCAGCATAGACACAACCTAATAGATAACAGATAACACACATAAAAAAATCGCCTTATAGAGGTGAAAGAACAATGGCACAGAGGATTTAGTCAGTTGCTTGCTGGAGTACATCTTACTATGACCCTTCATCAAAAAAAAAAAAAAAAAAATGACCGATCAAAGAAAAAAACTTGCTTACCTCCGTCCAGCCTACAGACACTTCGATCTCCTCAAATCCGTGATCAATCGTACCGGAATCGATTCTCTGAAGCAGCAAGAGTATATTTGGCAGTGGATGCTGCCTTGATCACTAAGTCATCACTGATCACATACCGCTGGTTCCCATTGACGAACTTCTTCTGTCTTCGGTTCAACACATGCGCCACCCTGGCCATGACTTGCCAACACCTGCAGTCCGAGCCGTGCACCTGCAGCAGGCTCGGCTCGCTCCTGACGACCGCACCAAGGTAGCAGCCGTAGCAGCCGCACCCATGTTTCTCGTGCAAGAAGCACCACATTTCCTTTCTCTATCTCTGCTCCATGTAATGCACCAAAAAAAACTTTCTAAAGCCACACGTAAAAACTGTCCCACCACATATCACCACAGTCATTATCTCCTAATCTTTTCTAAGTACACCCAATAAAATACACACTAAAGCTAAACAATTTTTAAAATAAATGCTCCGGTCTATTCTAATCTTTTCTCTCACTCACCCACCAACATCTAATGGCCAACATGCTGGGATCAAACCTCATCTAACACCATCCTAATCCCTGCTGAGGCGCACGCGACTCTTCTTCTCCCCCCTCCCGCACGCGCGACTGTCCCTCTGCCTGGCTCCTCGATCTCCCCACACACAATCCCGACGCATGCGGCGTTGCTCCCTCTCTCTCGCGACACCTCCTCTCCCCACGGCGCGACTAGGGCCCCGTTTGGATGAGATTTTAGATTTCGAAAATCTGGATTTTAGGTGGATTTCTAAAATCTAGATTGTAAACAAAAATCCAGATTTCTTGTTTGGATCCTAAGATTCTAGAATCTGATTTCATCTTTTTTTCCCCTACATTCCATTTATGCCCTTAACTATTTCCACTTCATGCAATGCCAAGAGGGGCAAGCGGCGGCCTGCGGACGGCCGGGCCGGCGACGGCGACGGCCAACCAGTCAGGGGAGGTCGCAGTGCCGGCAACACGGACGCTGGGGCATGCGGGGTTGGGGACGCCGTCGCCGGGTGTGCAGGACGCTTGGGGCGCATTGTGGCGGACTCCCCTCGACGCGGAATCTCGGGGCGAAGTGCCGGGAAAGCCCCTCGATGCTGCCGCTATGGATGGACGATCGCCCGGTGATCCGTGCCGCCGTAGGCTCTACTCCAACGAACTCGTCTCCACTGCTGTGAGTTCCCTATCAAATCCTACATCTGTCCCAGAGCCATGAGCCCCCATGATTCGTGCTGCCGCAGGCTCCATTCACACAGTACAGAGTCACACTGACCGTGTCGTTGCTGCTTGGAATCATTGTGTAAGTGTAAGTATTATTTTTTATTCTTTCATCGTTTCAATATTGAGGGTGGTTGTGGTTCTAAAAGTTTTATAATTATCATGACCTCTAGGTGCTATGCTAAAAGACTACTTTTGCTGGCCCTTGATGACACCTTTTCAGTTATTTGCTACAAGAAAACCTTTTTCACCAACTGCGAGTAAAGAAACTAGGTTCCCAATTTTCTAGGAAATTCTCTATCAATCTAGATTCTTTGATCCTTCTTCCTGAGTTCCTGTATATTTTGCCCAGTCTGTTCTCACTAGGATCTGGTTATTGTGGTATCATATTGCGAGCAGAAACAGGTTCCCAATTTTCACTAACCATGAAATTCTCTTGTGATGAAATCTGAATGATATGTTTATCAATTACGAGTTTATATTCTGAGTTTCTGATTGCCATATGCCTCAAAAATTTATGCTTGTTTTATTTCATTTCCCCATCTGGTCTGCCTTTTGCAGATAAAAATTACTGCATGAGACCTATCAAGTTTCAAGAAGTCAAAGACTATAATAGCTAACCTTGACATGGTTCCAAATGCCGGAGAAATATACAGGTATCAATATTTGTCCCCTTGGATGTTTTGTAGAGAGTATTCTTCTCAAACTATATCATCCCTTCTTTCTTACTGAATGTAACGGATACTCCTCGGTCAATATATGTGAGGAATTAACATGAATGGTCAATAGAAACATAAAATTCTTTACCTGGAATCAACAGCTAGATTAGAATCAACAAAATGGATGTCCTGACGGAACTCAAGCTTATTAGACTGCTGATATGATTTTTGCCTGGAATCTACAGCTTGATATGACGGAACTCAAGCTTGCTCATCACCTACTTCCTGTTCTATAATGCAATGCAAGTAACTTTCTGATAGATGCTAAAGATGTCGGTGGAAATGTCAGTACATGATAGAGCAAGGGTTAGCATTTTTCATGACCCGATGTTTTTTGAAGACAATACAGCTCCACTGGTCAACCATATTAGGTGCATCATAGTTCATTCCCAGGTACATTTCTGTGCTTCAGATGGGGGATATACTAGACATCAAAATAGTTTGTGTAGGTGATTTTGCATTGCTTTTTAGATAGTTCATTCATTGCTTTTTTGTAGGACATGACCTTTTTGGCATGCAGATCATTTGCTTACTATTGGGTGGATGTGTGAATGTCTACTGGATGAAATTGATGGGAAATTTTGCTTCTTGATGTCTGTGTAGGGGAGTGTAGGACGACCACCTTGCTTTGCTTGCTGATGAGTTAACCTTTGCGCTGGTATACCTGTCAAGCATCACACGAATCAGCATCGCGGAGAAAGTTGAACACTGCTGCTCAAGTGCTGTAATTTTGGTGGTGTGGCATCTGGTTGGACTTGGATGACTAGGGTGCTATTTATGATGTTTGGCATACATGTCCAATTGGTGGCAGGAATGCATTTTTGTACTTGATATTATTAATAAATGATAGACCTGGTGAAAAGGGTTAGTCAACTATGAGATATATCCCATATTGTTGTCAGTAGAGTTGTGGTGGGCGAGATGTTTCTGTTTTAACAGTATTCTGTGCTTCAGGTTTAATATTTGTAATGCTCGTTTGATTTTTTTTAATTGATGCTCATTTGATTTGTGTAGCAACATAGATAATGACACTTGGGTGCTATCTATGAAGCACAAGGGTTCTCCTATGTCAGTCAATCAGTTACTGGCATTGTTGTTTTCAAGTGTATTTTTTTAAATAAAACCGTGGCAACGTACGGGCCCTATACTAGTATATGAAGAAGTACAGATCAGTGCTGGCTCTGTGCCTCTATGATCACTTGATCAGCAATGCTGTTAAGGTACTAATGATATGCATCAGATTCAGAGGGGCAACCAGCAAGGATGAGATTACATACTTGAACTCCTCTTCACGCCCAGGCCGGAGAAGCATGTCGTGGCACGCGTCGAACCTCAGCAGCTTGCTTTCCCTGAGGCAGCTCACGCCCTGGCAGAGCGTCGAGAGGCAGCCGGGCGACGACGCGCCCGCGACCAGCCGCACGGCCGAGAGTGGCAGCGTCAGGAAGCTCAGTAGCACGTCGACGAAGTCGGAGCCTGCGTCGGCGAAAAGAACGCGGTTTCGTGCCTTGTCCACGGCGAGCTTGATCTTGATGCCGCCGTCGGCCATGGCTTCACTTCTGTTCCTGGGAAACCTTTCCAGTTTCCCAAGCCTATTGCTGCCAGATGAGACGACGACCGAAGGCGTGCAGCCCGGGGACCTATATATATACTAGCAGTATTAATCAGTGATTGCAAGAACTGACGCATCGGGAATCATGGGTGGGAGAGACGATGAAGCGACGCCGACGCCTTGGGAACTTGGAGAGTTTGATGGTGGGAGCACAACCCGAGGAGACCTTCTCTGCATTGGCTGCCACAGGCTCAACGCCAGCTCCTCCTGCAACTGCATCCCATTGGGCCTCCCTTCGTTCTTTTTTTTCCGTTTGCGGCTTTCCTCTTCGGTGGGCCACCATTCACAGGAAGCCCAATCCACGAAAAGAATAGCCCATTTGGCCAGTCCTCAGAGTTGGGCCTGGCCCACGCATCGCATCGGATACCACGCGACGCGACCACTCCTCTCTCTCTCTCTCTCTCGTCCTCCTCACGACGTTTCGTCGGGTTTCTCACCGTCGCTCTCTCTGCTCTCCTCCACCATTTCCACCCCGGACCTCTCCTCCGCAATCCCCCTCCTGCTTTCCCGTCCGGACAATCGAAGCCCTCTCCGGTAAGCCCCCGAAGACCCAATCCAACCCACTTCGCCGCTCCTTCATCTGATTCTGCCCCCAGTCGTCCTTGCATGTCCCCATGGTTCCGCCAAACGTCTGGTCCTGTTTCATCTTATTATAGGGACGTGATTAATCCCGATTCTGCAGTCTCCTTGGTGGTGCCGGCCGCACGTGACCGTGGAATTCCGGTTCCTCGTGCGCGATTAGGTTGAGACGTCGTGATCTTCCTGCGACCGCCGTACAAACCCGTGATCCTAATTGGTAGGGTGTCGATGTCATTATCGTCGCACAATCGTGGCTTAGAATAGATGGGACAGGGACAACAAAAAAGGTGAAGCGGCGAAAAAGAAGCAGCTCAGTCATGAACGCGGTCTTTATCATTAATTATCTTTTTTCTCAACTGTTTAGGGGTCGGTGGGTCCCCAAATTCCCCTCTAGTCAACTAACTAACACGACTTCTTCTTCTCTACAGTTTTTTGTGTTTGCCTTTTGACAATACTTTCTCGACTCCCAGAATTCCAATTGTTTCTAGTTGGTTAATTAATTTTGTCTGCTTCTTGCAGTGACTTTGCTAACTCTGCCCCCAACCTTTTTTGTTGCTAGTGCAGATGGATCCATTGGAAATGCTGGAAGACTCGAAGAAATCCAATAAACCCAAATGTATTTGCCCCTGGCCCCCTTTTTCTTTCGTTTGTCTTGCAAATGTATGCTGTGTTGTCCGAGGAAATTTTAGAGTTTAATATTATCTGTATAAAATAAAATGGTGCATGCATAAGGCTAAGGCTTGGCCCCTTCCTATGTGCAGATTCTAAGTTTACGCAGCAGGAGCTTCCAGCATGCAAACCACTGCTAACTCCAGCAATTGTAATCAGCTTGGCCCCTCACCACTATCGTTTTTTTTTCCAGATGATTGGTTGCTATATTATCAGTTAGACTTACAGGAAACCTTTCATGAGCACAGGTCATTTCTACCTTCTTACTGGTTGGCATCCTATTCGTTCCAATTGGTCTCGCATCGCTTTCTGCCTCACAAGAGGTATATAAAAAACATACTATTTTTTTAAAAAGGAAATGTTTGTCCTACACTTTGCATTTAGTCTTTCACTTGACTGCAATGTAGATTGTGGAGCTGGTACATAGATATGATACAAGTTGTGTGCCCTTGGCTGATAAAGTTGGGTTCATTCAAGACACTAAGACGGACAAATCATGCACAAGAACTCTAACTGTGAGTATGCCAGCAAAAGTTGCCCCTGTTTATTGCTTGTGCTCTTAAGATACCTTCATATTTTTTATCCTGCAGAATCTGTAGTGGACTAATTGGTTGGTGTTTGTCATCTAGGTTCCTAAGCATATGAAGAGCCCAATTCAAATATATTACCAGATCGGTGACTTCTATCAAAATCATCGACGGTACATTCTTGAACCAACTATTCTATCAAGAAAACTTAATTGCTTCCAGTTCTTTTTGTATCTAGTACTTCATTAACAGGCATATTGAACTATGATATTGTTGAATTAAATACCATGATTAGGTCTACTGCATTAGAAGGGAGCCACATACATTAAACTGTTATTAATTAACTTTGATGATGTCAGGTCAGTAGGAATTAATTATGCTGACATTCAGACTCTTTTTACATTCTTTTCCAAGGTACGTGAAAAGTCGCAGTGATAAGCAATTGCGGTATAAAAGATGCTGCACACTTGACAAAAAAGATTGTGAGCCTGAAGTTTATGGTGCTGATGGTGCTCCAATCGTTCCATGTGGCCTCGTTGCTTGAGTTTGTTCAATGATACATATAAAATTTTTGTCAACAAGAAAGCTATTGAAGTGAATAAAAAGGATATAGCTTGGCAGAGTGACAAAACAAAAAATTTGGCAGTGATGTTTATCCCAGAAACTTTCAGAATGGAAATCTTATAGGTGGTGCTAAGCTAAATGAGAGCATACCGGTATGTGAGAGAGTTTCTGTGTCTTCAACACTTAATAATTTCACCATCTCCATTTCATCTATTTTCAATTAGTTAAATTATTGTCTTCCCTTTTTATCTGTCAATTGTTTAGTTAAGTGAGCAAGAAGACCTCATTGTTTGGATGAGAACTGCTGCCCTCCCAACTTTCAGAAAAGCTCTATGGAAGGATTGAGACAGATATTATGGAAAATGATCAACTCACAGTGGTTATACAGAACAACTATAACACATACAGTTTTGGAGGGTCAAAAGCACTGGTCCTTTCAACTGCATCTTGGATTGGAGGCAAAAATAATTTTATTGGTGTTGCATATCTGACTGTTGGTGGTCTTTGCCTTTTCCTTGCAATGCTTTTTGTAGTTCTCTACATGATTAAGCCAAGGTATAATGTATTGTTTCTCTCAGATGCAGATGCATTTTCAATTATATTAGATTAAGTTAAAACTGTTCTTAGTTCTGTGAATGTTGAGACACAAATACTAGGAGGAGCCAAATAGTTTTCGTTGTATTATGACTATTGAGACCTAAATTCTACAGAGTAAAAACCAGCAGCATATGCGTTTGCATCTCTTGAACATGCTATATTCTGTTGTCTTCTGTTTTTTAATTAAAAACCAATTGTCATTTCTAATATTCACAGTGAGATAATCACACTTAATTCTTTTTTTCAGGACTCTTGGAGACCCCTCATTCTTGTCATGGAATAGGTGTACCCTGGACTATCCAAACTAATACATTGGAACCTTCTCTTTATAGAAATAGAAGAGCACTCTAATGGTAAATATAAATTGCACTTGCATGGGTGTGCTATTGATTCCAGAGCAACAACATGGTGCATGGTGGAAACTGGAAAACATATTTGTACTAATTTTACCTGGCAATGCGATATTTTGCTATAACACCTTGACCTCATAAGCTTTGAGAACTAGACCTAGGTCAGAGTGGGCTGGTTTGATGAGTTTTT
Source organism: Hyparrhenia diplandra (assembly GCA_015847255.1). Lineage (NCBI taxonomy): Eukaryota > Viridiplantae > Streptophyta > Magnoliopsida > Poales > Poaceae > Hyparrhenia > Hyparrhenia diplandra. The sequence continues at coordinate 65,111 of JADLZK010000232.1, read as the reverse complement.
AGGTCAAGTTGTTATTTTATTTCTATTTCCCAGGTGATTGTGTTTTTGTCATGTGCACTGTGCGGCAACCCCTCTGCTTTGGCTAGGTGAGGCAGAGTGGTTGCTTGTAAGGGACAGGTTTTTTCTTCTCTTCAATAAAAAAAAATAAGCAGTGCTCCTGCATGTTCAAAAAAAAATATATTGTAATTTTGAATAAAATACAATTATTTATGTCTTATTCTTATTCCACTTATTATTTTATAGTTCCCCTATTTGTATCACACAAAGATAGTAGCAGCATCTGAGTCCAAGTGGCTTATGTTATTTTTTATGATATGATGTCTTATGAGTTGTTCAGCTTTGTTTTTATTAGTGTTTTTTATACTTGTAAGTTGTAACCTAAGTACTTGTGACTAATCAGGAGTCAAGCTGTGCAAGCAGTTCGTAACTTAGTATCCCATTTTATAATTTTTGTAGGACATATCAGTCAAGAAAATACAAATTACAGGCAGATATCATATTGAAAACAATTGTGTGAGTTTCATAAGATGATTTATTGGATAATTACATCAAATTCCTTTTCAACATGGATACAACGGGCTTGGTTTATAATTGCTTATTAAATACTCAATATATTTGAAAGAAAGTTCAATATATCTTTCTCGATTGTGTAATTATCTTTGCAAATGCTTCTGTCCAGATCAGTTTGTCAGTAACCTAAATGCTTCCATCAACTAGTTGCCAGGGTTTGCTAGTACAGTAGCTTGACAACTCGCCGTGTTCATCTGGGTTTCTCATTCGCAGGGCAGGATTATAGGCTCCATGGGTGTGGATATGCTCCTAGTGCACATTTCAGGGCCAATCTCTGTGACCCCTTCTTCCTGTGTAATTATAATTCCACTGATCAACAACCTTGTTCTGGGAGACATCACGAATTAATTAAATGATGAGAGGAAAAGGTAGCGTAAAGAGAACAAAGCTCATGCCTTTGCAAGATTCCTGAAGTAAATTGTTGTGTAGTTCCCTGTTGGGAAGAAAACTTCTATGAGATCTCCAAGAACCAACTGAGGCTGTGAGATAGCTCCATCGTACCAATCTTAAAAGGGGAAAAAGAGTAAATGTCTATGACACCATTTATTTTAGATGAAAAATCCATTAGATCATTACATAGGTCATTACATAGGTAAAAGATATGATACTGGAGTTTTAGCAGTAGGATTGCTTCCATTACCAAGTGTCCCAGAAGCTCCTATCCTTTTGTCGAATCTCCATATGCTGCGGTTTGAGACAAAACTATAGCAGGAATCTTGGCTTAAATTAATGTTCTCCAAAAAAAGTGGATAGTTTGTACTCTGCAGGCTCCAAAGCATATGTCTGATCAATGACCACGTCCACTGTCTGTAATATTCATGAACCAAGCTTAGTTAACTGCTACTGAGAGAAGTCACTGAAAAATGCGTCAAATAATAGAGCATTTGGTGTTTTGCAGGTATTCTTTATTTGATACAACCAGTCAAGTTATAAATGTTAATTGTGTCAGGATTAATCGCTTTTTCTGACCAAAAGAGAATGGGTCTTTTGTACATCACATGCAACAGTGAGCTCGTCAACTATTAACATTACAGAGTTGTAATATTAGATTCTGAATGGTCGATACTCACACAAAGAATAGCATGGAAGTTGTCCATATCCTCTGGATCTGAACTATTAAATCTCTTATTTGTAATAGTTGCATCAACAATTTCTGCTCCTGCATCTGTGACATACTGCTCATGAAACCAAATATGAACATCAGTGGTGCACTTTATTTTGGTTTATTTGATTATTAAATACTATTTAAGGAGTTTTCAATAGAAAGTGAGACCTTACCTGTAAGGTGTAACTTTCTTTAACAAATGTCCACATTCCTACAAAAGTATATGGAGAGAGCTTAATGATTACTAAGCATAGTTTATTCTAAAAGTTATTTTGGATGAGAAAGTTACAATTTTACTGGTTTGTAGTAGCATACCTGTGTGAATTCAATCCATGCTACTATAGGCTTGAATCTTGTGCTAAGGTTTGCAGCTGCTTTGCTCAAGCACAGGTAGTTTGTCTTTATCTACAATGACTTACTGGAGAAATGAGACGAATAGTTCACGAAGTGTGGTTTTATGGCAGTTTCCGATGCCATAAAAACCATACTTTATTAGTTATTCATATACCAATTCAAATAAAGATTCATTTAGTGGTCTTAACTGCATCGTAGACAGCATTAGCCCTGCCTTCAGAGTTTGTGAAAGTTCCCAAGTACTTGATCCACTCAGCCCTCTGGAAGAACCATTGAATAGATAGTGTATAAGTTTTAGGTTGTCCATAACTAGACAAGTTCCAGATTGAACTCAGGTTCCTTTTATTTAGCTTTACCTGCAATGGTGTATCCTCTTCTAAGGGTACATATGCTGCGAAGTTGCAACCTCTATCTTCATCTGTATCACTTATGAAATGTGCAGTAAACTGCGAGAGTGTCTGTGCATCAGTTCTATTCACAAGCTGAGCATTTCCACTTGTATATGATTGGAGCACACACTGAGAAGCAACTTGGTTTGATGTTATTCCTTTCAAGTTTTCTAGCACTCCAAGTAGCTGCATATATATGTGAAATTTAGAAATGAGCTCAATAATAAACGTCATATGCTTAGAGCATTCACCCCTGCCAGCCAGTCTTGGCTTTTATGTTTCTTCTCCTATTCTTGTTTCATTGTGTATGCATACTAGATATTAGTAACAGCTAACTACAGTTATCTTAGCCTTAAGTTTGGAGTAGGTGTGGAATTGAATATTCAGATATTTGTCTGAGTTTTTCCCCTTGCAGGAGGAGGAACTGCCCATTGGACTATTCTGCAGAGTTTCAGTTTGTGTCCTGCATTGCTCACCTCAAAGAATGACACTGCAGATAAAGGTGGAAACAATATTACTCCGATCAGTTACAGATATATGTACAGACGAGAGAGGAAAAAAAAGGGTCAAAAAAGTACTTGGGCACTTGGCAACAAAATGGAGTTGTCATGAATTATCTATTCAATTGAGAAAAGATTCTCTTGTACTGATAGGTATATTTTACCTTGCGCTGACTGAACGAACTGATAATGACAAATGAATGGGTTCGGGTGTGAAAAGTTCAGAAATGTTATTGCAAGTTTATTTGGGTTTTGGATAACTTACTGCAGCTTGGTATATATGTTCTAGCTGTACGTTCGTCATTTTGCAGCATGTATGTTCAAGGTAGCGTTTGGACGACAAGAGTTGAAGTACCTGGAGAAGTCGTGGTGTCGACGGAGAAATTGGCGAGGGATGACGAACGACTTGATCCTCCCCCGTGCAATACTTAGTCTTGGATGCCATCTTGGACGTGTTCTGCAGGTACGGTGAGCACTTCCTTTTCAGATGGAAAATTGGGTGACGAAAAAATCCGGTGGCGCAACGCAATGCAGCTCCGTCTCCCAACGAGACGTAGCTTTACTTACCTGCATGAGAAGGTAGCTCTTGCCGTCGCCGGAGTTCTTTGATGACCTTGAAGCTCTGGCCGTAGTATATCCTGAACATCGTGGCGTCCTCCACCCTGGACATCGGCCCGGTCGCCACGAGCGCCGGCGCGGCCTTGAGCTTTGCCGGCATCGGCCACGGCCGCTAAAGAGAGCGTCCACGGCGAGCGCCGCCCAGAGCAGCACCGCTGCATGCAGGTCACTTCCACGAGCAGCAGCCATCGCCCTCAATGCGGCTCACAGGCTCTTCCCTGATGTTGCTGATACCTGATGGGAAGGGTAGTGAGTGATACTGCGAGGAAGCCCGTGAGGATGCGGCTGTGACAGAGACTTGGGAAGGTCTTGTTGTCACGGCGCGGTGAATTAGAGGATTCCTGTGACTCTGAATGGACTGGATTCGTGAAGTGGCGGAGCAATTGCATGTGCTGCGTGCTGGCGCATACCTTTGGCCTTGCTCGCTACTTCCATTCCTGAATAATGTACACCTCAAGAAAAAAAAACCAAACGTAAATGTATGATTGATGCTAATGGACTGTTTTTTAAATTATCCTTTTCTTTTCTTTGACTATAAATTTAAAAAACGCTTGATTTGAAGGAAAAGAAAAAACACTTCCACTACTCAATAAAAGAAGGTGTTATGTCTTAAACGTCTTCCTCATTTTATTATGGTGTAATTGGACGACTTCCTCCATGGCATTGTTTCAAGCCAGGGATGATGACTTCATGTGTTGGTGGCTGAGAGGCGGAAAAAGCTCCCCAAATCCTTGCGGTGTAAGCCCGACTCCTTCTTCACAGTGGGGTGGCTACTTTGGAAGGGCGTAAAGGACTTTTGAGGCCAAGGCCACCTCAGATCGCAAGTAGCACTATCTAATAGAAGCGGAGCCGTGCTCTGGTGTGATCTCACCGGGCAACAGGCATAGCGGAGTTGTTAGCTTGGGTAGAAACTGTAGTGTCTCTGTTGTTCAGAGTTGGTAGCAACATTTAAGCATCATGTATCCGAGATAATTGGATCAATAGTGTTAAGAGTTTGGCCGATGGCTACTGTGGATTTATTGTCCTCGCAATCTTTGTTTGAAATTTATTCAGCAATAGAAAAACATGCAAATGACGTGTTCCTCAAAATTATGGTATAAGGCGACAAGGATCAAACCAAAAGAATCCAACAGAAATGGGTGAATGGCCTAATTGTGAAATAAAAATCATAATGGACAGCGAGTATATGGAAGATCTTGAAGATGATGTTTTTCAATTCAATAAAAGTGTGCCGGTAACTTTCTAAAAAAACTTGTACTTGTAGGTATTCATGCTCACCACCTCAAGATCTTATTCATAGCTAGCGCTTTTAATTTTTTATTGCTTGGTGAATAGGTAGTATGTTCAAACGAGGCAGGGCTCAAACATTATGCAGTCAAGTAATAATAGATATTTATTTAATATATACTTATATACTTTAAGAACTTTGGCGTATCGATTTCATTTTTTTTAAATTTAAAATAAATAATTTAATTTAAAATATTAAAACCAATCTCTATTTTTTTTTTAGAAAGTAGTACAAACACCATGTTTTTGGAATGAGAACAAAATTTGTCAATTTTCATAGTTGGTTTTGCCCAAAGATGGCTATAGAAGTTCAGTTCGATGCCCAACATTTGGAGTCAAAATTTTGATTGTAAAATGAACTTCTCATCTCATTTGTTTTTGCAAAAGATCGCTTATGTTGAGTTCCAATTATTTTCCAAAAGAAGCAGAATGACTTTGGATCACGCTTATGTTTTTTTAAGTAGAGGATCGCTTATGTTTGGATCTAGCTTTCTACAATTTGCCAAGCGGGCCCTCAAACGGGTATCATGTGGTCCGGGCGTGTATGCTGCAATCCTACCACTCCTTTTGGAAAAAAGTACTACTTTGGTCTCGAACTGCGAAAATAGATTTTGGGGTATGAAACTGGCAGGGCCAAAGCGGTCGCCAGCTTTCAAGCCAAATGCAGATTTCGTCCCTCGGCGGGTTTGGGCCGGTGGAGTTAGCTACAGTAACTCGGTTTTACTACAGTGACTGTGGTTTCGTTTTTTCCCTTTTTATTTATTTGAATTGAATCTTTCAAAAATCATAATAAATCTGAGAAAATTCATAAAATAGAAAAATCAATTTTGTTGTTGGACTCCCACATGAGTAGAGCTGCAATGAATATATAATATGGTATACTTTAGTACAAAATTTTTACTAGAAGGTTTGCCTTTTCTTTTTTATTTATTTCATCTCAATCTTTTAAAAAATCATAGTAAATTATAGAAAAATTATAAAATAAAAATTCAATTTTGTTGGACTCCACATGAGGCGTGCAATAACACGGTACACATAGTTACTATGGCTCTTCCAGGCTGAGTTGGGTTAGCTAGGTTTATTGTCTTTGTCTGGCGTGCGTGCGTGCGCGGTATGTTTGATCGATGGGCACGACCAATAAATTAAATAGTACACCTATAAATCTTTGTTGTGTAAATATCTTCATGTGGAGTCTAGCAAAATTGGTTTTCATGATTTTTTTTATAATTTATTATGATTTTTAAATTTTAAATAAAATAAAAAAAAAAAAGGCAAAACCTTCTAAGCACATATTAAAAGTATACCATATTATATATTCATCGTAGCTCTACTTATGTGAGTCAACAAAATCAGATTTTCTATGCACATGTTTTTACGTGATTTACATGATTTTTGAAAGATCGGCAGCATAAAAAGAAAAAGCAAAACCACGTCGCATGTAAGCAGGAGTTCAGCAGCTCGCCAACTTCGCGACCAGCATCTGCGGTGAAAGAGTTGAGGCGTCTGTCGATTTTTGAAAGTGAGAGACATCGACTTTTCGCAAAAAGTTGAGGGCGAATATAACTTTTTCCACTGCGAAAGTCAGATTTTGGTCCCTCAGACTTCGGCAGGACAAAAGCGGGTCCCTCAACTTTTTCAAACCATGCAGATTTCGTCGCCGGCGGGTTTGGGCGGTGGTTTCGTTTCACGGTAACTCCGGTTTTGCTACGGTGTCGTGGTTTCGTTTTTCCCTTTTTTATTTATTTTACAGTTTGAATCTTTCAAAAATCATAATAAATCGCGAGAAAAAATTCGTAAAATAGAAAATCCAATTTTTGTTGGACTCCACATGGTAAGAGCTTCACAATGAATATATATAATATGGTATACTTTAGTACAAAATTTTTACTAGAAGGTTTGCCTTTTCCTTTTTATTTATTTCATCTCAATCTTTAAAAATCATAGTAAATTATGCCAAAAATTATAAAATAAAAATTCCAATTTTTGTTGGACTCCACATGAGGCGTGCAACCAACGATTACATAGTTACTATGGCTCTTTATTTGGAGTTAGGTTAGCTAGGTTTGTTGTGTGTCTGCGTGCGTGCGTACGCGAGCTGTGAGCTTTCGATGGAACGACCAATAGAATTAAATAGTACACCTATATATCTTTATTGTGTAAATATGCTCATGTGAGTCTAACCATTGGTTTTTCAATTATATTTTTTTTATAATTTATTATGATTTTTAAAAGATTGAGTTGAAATAAATAAAAAAAAAAAAAAAACAACTTCCTAGCAAAAATTTTACTATATTAAGAAGTATACCATATTATATATTCATCGTGTAGCTCTACTTATGTGGAGTCAACAAAATTAGATTTTTCTATTTTATGATTTTTTCTGTGATTTACTATGATTTTTTGAAGATTGGTAGAAATAAATAAGAAAAGGGAAAAACGAAACCCACACCATTGTAGCAAAACCATTCTTGTAAGCGAAACCACCGTGAAACCATGCTTGGAAGTCCAAGCCGTTTGAAAAGTTGAGGGGGCCGTTTTGTCAGGTTTGGGTGAAAGGTTTCGAGACTTTTCGCAAAGTTGGGGCCAGAATGTAGACTTTTTACACTTTGCGAAGTCTCGATTTTGGTCCCTCAACAAAACCGGACAAAGGGGTCCTCAACTTTCAAACCATGCGATTTCGTCCCTCGGCGGGTTTGGACGGTGGTTCCCCCAAGCTACGGTAACTCGGTTTTGCTACAGTGACTGTGGTTTCGTTTTTCTCTTTTTATTTATTTGGTGAATCTTTCAAAAATCATAAATCACAGAAAATCATAAAATAGAAAATCAATTTTGTTGGACTCCACATGAGTAAAACTGCACTTAATGAATATATATGGTATACTTTAGTACAAAATTTTTTACTAGAAAGTTTTTGCCTTTCACTTTTTATTTATTTCATCTCAATCTTTAAAAAATCATAGTAAATTATAGAAAATTATAAAAAAAAATTCAATTTTGTTGGACTCCACACGAGATGCTGATAAACATGTAAAGCATATGGATTCACTTTCATGGCTCTTTTAGCCGGGTTAGGTTAGCTAGGTTTGTTGTCTTGACTGGGCGTGCGTGCGTCTGTAGCCGTGAACCCCGACCGATGGAACCCGACCCGATAAATTAAATAGTATACGCTATATATCTTTATTGTGTAAATATGCTCATGGAGTCTTAGCAAAATTGGTTTTTCAATTATATGATTTTTATAATTTATTATGATTTTTAAATATTGAGTTGAAATAAATAAAAAGAAAAAGGCAAAAACCCTTCCTAGCAAAAATTTTATATTAAAAGTATACCATATTATATATTCATGGAGTGTAGCTCTACTTATGTGGAGTCCAACAAAAATTAGATTTTCTATTTTATGATTTTTCTCGTGATTTACTATGATTTTTGAAAGATTCAAATTAAAATAAATAAGAATAAGGGAAAAACGAAACCACAGCCATTGTAGCAAAACCGGGTTGTGGCAAACCACCGTCCAAAAACCGCGCCGCAGGCGAAATCTCGCACGTTTTGAAAAGAAAAGGGAGCGTTTTGTCGGGTTTTGGAGTTGAGGGGCCGAAAAATCACTTCTCGCAAAAGGGGGGACCCAAAAGTAGACTTTTTTCCCTTCTTTTTCCATCACTCCCAGTACCCAGACTTGCCCCGCAGTCACGAGCATCTCAACCAAACCAATCTCATGGGCCTATAGCCGGCCCATACCGGCCCAACATAGCCACTCCTTCGACTCTGTCCGTCCGCCGCCGCCCTTCCCTCGTCACGATCGGCCACCACCTGCCACCCGACGCTCGGAGTACACCGCCGGCGCTACCCCCCCGCGCGCAACCCTCGACACCCACCGACGACTGAGCCGGCCGCCGTCGCTGCCGCCCTACTTCATTCCTTCGCCGTCGACGAGCCCCAATTGGTACACCCTCGTCTTGTCTTCCTTCCTGCTGCGCGAAGCCGTGCGCCCAAACCCTAACTTTGCTATTCGTAGTACGCCCTCCCCTCGGTCTTCCCTTCCTGCTGTAAAACCGTGCGCCCAAACCATATACTCTTCGTATTCGGATCTGAAATCTAATTAAGTGTGAGTCGGCTCCTGCTACTATATGTAATTCGAGGCAATCCTCTTTCATGATTCATTGTTTTGGGGATTCTTCTGTTAGATCAGGTGCATGGTTTAGCAGCGACAAGCATGGAGTCGGCAGAAGATTCGTCCTGTATGATTTAGAGATATATACAGTATAGCAAGAAGTTACACGAAACTTCTCCATTTTTTTATTTCAATAGCTTGTTCCAGCATAAATAAGTTGTTCATTTTTCTGAAACTGATGCACTGACATTTCTATGTAAGAAAACGTTCTTTGGTTGTTACTGAAAATTTAGCATAGGAAAAATTGAAAACAGAGATTGAAGCAGGTATTTTGCAATTCCTTAGTTTGATTATGCGTATTGGGTTAGTTGTGGAAACTTGTTCTCTTACATCTATGCAGTTGTATTTTTCTGCAGCTTGGCTTGAACAAACATTTTCAATTTTTTATGTGTTTGAGTAGTTTGTAGCTGTATATGTTCTGTTATATCACCAAATGAGATAGCCTTACCTGACTTTGATTATAAATATTTTCTCTCATAGCACTTTTCGGTTTTCAGTTATTGCATCCCCACTTTGTAAATGCTTTCTAAGCCAAAGGGAGGGAAGGTAGCTAGGTGAAGAAAATGTCTGCACATTATGCGCTTGGGACCACAGGATGATGATGCAATTATTAAACACAGGCTTCACTGACAATCCACTCACCAGGGGCGGAACGCCACTAAAGAAGTTTCAGAAGAAGTTCATGTCCTTTGCCACCGAGATCGAGAAGGAAACAGATAGCATGACTGTGAAAGACTGTACAAGGCCTTTCTACAGGAAATTAACACCTTTGAGCTACCTCTTCTGAAAAGCAAGGCTGTGGTTGATGCAAACATTAGGGAGAAGGAAAGCTGTAATGAGCTGCAGGTTGAGATTGAGCGATCTTTTGCAAGCCAAGACTGATATCGAGGACCTTAAGAAACAACTCGAGCAGAGCAAGATTGAGAGGCAGCACAAAGAAGAATGTGAAGCCATCCGGAAGGATTTCTTTGCAGCCTCCACGATTCAGAAACCAAAAACTCATTGCAGATCTTGAGAAGGAGATAGCTGGATTTGAGGCTGAGAATGTAGCATGCATAAGGACTTTAGAACTGAGGAAGAAGCAGTTTGCCCTTCTTCTACATGTGGTAAGTTCACGCATAATGTGTTTTTTATTTCAGGTTGTGTTGTCATGTATATTATAAAAAGCACATTGGAATATATTGCTCAGTTAAAAATAATATACTCATTGGTTCCTTCGCACCAAGTATATAGGATAAATTACCGACTAGCTACAACATCAAATTTGTTTTGTTAAATCACCATGGAATGTCTTTGATAGTGCATTTATTTGGTATTTAGGTATTAATACTTTTTTATATAAACTTAGTCAAAGTTGGTGAAGCTTGATTTAGGACAAAACTACAATGACCTACATTTTGGAACACTTTTGAGTAATAAATGTGATGCTTCATGAATTTCTGGTTCAGATATCTACAGCACACATAATTTTGCTATACGAATTAACAATCAGATTAGGATTACGATTATATATGATTGATCTTGAAACTTGTACATGATCAGCCACCTAACCTTATGAACAAATTTTTGACTCAGGTGTCTTATTGGACCTTTTTGACTGGCACATATAAATAGGAAGTGTACATTTATTTTCTTTTTGAAACCATAATAGGAAGTGTACAGTTATTTTCTTTGAATGAAACCATAATTGATAGTTCTCGTGCAGTTCACTTCTGCAGGAAACCTCCTTATATAGCATAATCCAATTCAACCTTCTGGATTAATCTAGGAATGTCTGTTCATGTGGTGGTACCTTTACAGGTTGAGGAATTGCAGATCTCGATTGAAGATGAGCAAAAGAGTATAGCAGATGAGCTGAGAGCTATCACCGTAGAGCAGAAGATGAGCATAGAAGAAGGGAGCGTGGGTGCTTCAGATTCCATGGTTGTTGACTGATTGAGATATATTCACATCTGGTGTAGACCTGCTTGCAAAATCAATCACATGGTTTTTTGGACAATGAGTCCTAACAAGTTGGTAGGAGATGTCTTTTTGCGGTGTCTTTGTACCTCGTGTAAAAATTGAGCTGTATCCTACTATGAATTCAAATTAATTCAAATTAAAAGTACACATTGTTGTGCAACAAAATCCAGTTCTTACAAATTTACTATGTTATGCTCTCCAACTTCTTATGTGCACTGAATAATGCTGCACCGTCATTCTGGTTGAAGTGGAATGACCTCGCACCCTAGTAAGTTGGGTTGGTAGATGTCTTTTGCGGTATCTTTTTACCTCATGTAAATTGAGCTGTATGCTAGTATGAACTGAAATTATTACAGATTGCTGTGCAACTAAGTCAGTATGTTATGCTCTCCAACTTATGTGCACTGAATAATGCTGCACAGCCGTTCTGGTTGAAACGGAATGACCTTACACACTATTTATACTAGATGGATTCCCAGCGCGTTGCAGCAGGGTTTAACAGGGTTTTGTTTTAGGTTTGTTGTGTAATCACAAAGTAATATGATCTCAATGAGATGTTGAGTAGAATTACATTGTATTGATTAGGAATAGAGTTAGCTATGAAGAATCTATGCATAAAACAGAGTATACTCAATGGCATAAACATTATTTAATGGCATGTTTTGAACTCCAAAAGGTGAAGGAATATGCAATAGGAAAATTAAGACATGTTGTACGGGTGACAATCCGTCAGAATGTAATATAATATATATTCTAATTTATTTGATGAAATCTTTGGTAGATGATATAATGCTGTAAATCTTGTCCTTGAGGCGTAATAACTCTCGAAAGCTACCTGCATTTTTTTGTAATATAAATGTTAGAAAAACATGAGAATATAAAATTATCAATATGCTAATATGTAATTTTGAAGTATGCATATCCTGCTAAGATATACCTAAACTGATTAAATAATTTCTTTTGTTATAGAATGGTTGGGACTCGAATATCTATAATATACCACCCAAAATGGAACAAATGGGAGTGCAGGAATGGTGCTAGCGAATAAGGTCCTTTGTGTCTCATATGGTAGCTGATATACTGGGACAACAGTAGCAAACTCAGCAGCGACAGATTGAAATCATAGAGCATATGGCAAGAAAGGATGAAAAACCGTAATAGACCTGCAATTAAAAAATTTGAGCCGACCAGCAAAAATCCTCTTGCAGTAGAGTATCAATCATGGCCATGGAAAAAGGCATTTGGTGCAATGGGGTGTAATGAAACTGAAATGGTGACTTATAGACCACAACCAAAGATCGCGTTTGCTGGAATCTGCTGAATTCCGCTGGCCACCAGACAGACAGCTTTAACCTTTTTTTTTTTAAAAAAAAAACACAATGCTTTGCAAATTCTCTCACATATACTCACTTTTGTAGTAAAACCTGCATTATCTCACCTACTTTTCCAAAATCCTTTAAATAAATCATGGACGAATCCATGTACAACCATGCAACAATTGCCATTTGTCATAAAAAGAAATCCAGAACAGAATCCAACAACAATACATTGTTTAATTAAATGATTCAACACATCGCAAAAACAAAGTGCATATGTTTCCAAAATATGTAATTCACTATATAATCACTTTGTAGTAAAAACCTGAATGAAAAGACATGATAAGTAGGACTTACTGTTGTTTTGGCTGATTGCTTTGAGTATCAATTGGAGCAACTTGATTGACATCTAGCTTTCTTTTGGCCAGTGAGCTGGTGTGAAAATTAAGTAAATGTCAACTAACAGCTATGTATTTGAATTTTGAATAGCTCTGAAGGTTACTAAATAGCATGTTATTGCTTTGGTTTTTACATGATTCAATTATTAAACCTGTTCAATGTATTGTGATGACCTAAAGGATCGATGAATAGCATGTGTTTGAGTATGGTCCCAGTGCTGAAACAGGACAGGTAATAATGAGGATGAAAAAAGTGAATAATGACTTGATCGAAAACAGAGATAGTTCCAGAAATGATATTTCATTTTGATTGAATTTGCAAGAACAAACTCGGTCTAGTTTTCAATTTAGTGTGTGCTATATTCTTGTAATAAATATAAACATATGTTTTGTGAGATGCACAGGCACCGAAAGTGCTGAGTAGAAACTATCAAGATTTTTTTTTTTTTTACCTTTGTTGGGCTGATGATGATTGTATAGTTTCTGTAGATGGAGGTGTGCTTGCTCCATTGTGTGTTTTCATTTTCCTGAATTTTATTGAATTGTAAAAGAAGAGGATAATCAGATCTATAAGCATTAATATTTAGTTGATGACTAAGTTGACTTGTGTTGTCTGACCTGTGCCAGTGGAGAAACTCATCCATGCGTTGTCGATTAGGTGAAGAGCCTAGTGACTTATCTGGAGGACGATAGATTGCAGCTGACGGCCAACAATCAATATAGTCTCCTGGCACTATGCCAGCTTCTTTGTTGCAGCCGCTATCTCTTTCTCCTGTTATCATTTAAACACAAAATCAGCTACACACAGTATTTGGTATAATGAAAATTTTAGTAGCTTGGCATAACAAAATACAGTTCAAGTAATCCTGAAAAAAAAAGTTTCAAATGAATTTAGTGCTTGAGTACATTGTGTGTCGGGTCCTCATCCACATCCAACTCACCAAAAAAGATGGACACCAGGAACCAACCAAAGATCGGCGACAGCCACACTTGGTGGCTGTTGATCCTCAGACCCAGCATGAACATATTGTTCTTTACATGTGGACACCAATTTTGTTGCAACAGTTAATAAATACCGAGATCCTTAAGATGACTAACCTCCCCTAAGCCAAAGAATGGGCATTGCCAGCTGCTCGACTCAGAACCTGCAAAACGAAGGCAATAGTGAACAATGTAAAAGGTGTGCTCTATGAAGTTGGAATTACTGAACTACACAATGCTGTCTTGATCATACCACCAGATAATGAGGACTGAGAAGCCACTGCTACAACCAATAGAGCTACTCGTTCATACCTTCAGCATGTTTCTCAATCTCCAGTGTGTCAGTTGGCATTCATCCCCAATATGGCGACCGATGTAGTACGTGTTACATCAGCAGCGCCACAGTCAATAGCACTGGACCACAGGTTAGATTCACCTTCGCCTCAAGGTGCTTTCTCCCCCACTGCTGCGTCGAACCTGACTCTCCGCTTGTCCTTCCGCAGCTTTTATCAGATCCGCCCACATCGCAACCCGGGGATTCACCGACGGCTCATGCCCTTCGGCTAGCTCTGCTACTGCTACCACGGTCGATGCAGAAGTGATCTGCATACTGGCAAGGCAGATCCAGAGCGCCAAGCGCCCAGGACTTGCCGGCAGCGAGTTAACCGACGGCGCTTCGACCGGTCAGCAAACATATTTAGTTCTATGACAGCGCCCAGGACTTGGCATCTTCTGGCTCTGACGAATGGGCGAGTTAATCGACGGCGCTTCGACCGGCCAGCAAACACTAAGCAAATATGCAGAGGGCGAAAGTTAAGATGGCAAGGTATATGATAGCCCATTCGTCAGTTTTACAAAAATCAAGAAGACGAAATTAGAGATAGAAAACAGCCTTACATGAGCCTACTAATTAGGTTTATAAAGTAACAAACCATATTGATGATCACCCATGTACCGTAGGATGTATTTGACGCTGCCAGCGAACATTTTACAATGACCTGTAGTTGAAAAAAAAAAAGGTGTATCTCCAGGTGGTCAAGTGATCTCTGTTTTCAGGAAATCAAAACATAACCTGTAATGAATCGTTGTTTAGATTAATCACAGAACCACATATAAAATCATAAAGAAAACATAATAATGGACCAGGACTGGGAAAAAACATAGAAGATTCTATCCCTTTATTCCTTTTATTAGTGCATGTTTTTAGCTGCTTATACATGCATAAGCAAGGACATTGTGTTGAACAAACAGATTGTACCTCGCGGGTCTGTTTATAACATTCAAAAACAGATGCCTTATATAACTATATGTGAAAGAAATGGCACTAATGCATATTTGCAATAATACCTTTTGTAGGAGGTGGGGGCTTACATGTGTGTGTATGTGTTGTTCACTTTTCTAGCGATGTTGGATTACTGCAATTGTACAGACCATATGTAGTGTCAATACTGAAATCACTAAACAACAAAACCTTTTCAAGAGACAATGCAATCAAAAAAATATATACATGAACCTTTTCAAATCTGCCATTCATCCTAGGAAGGTAATAGCAGACACTGGGATGCTCTAGTCACAAAGCCACTATCCACAAAAGGGTGTTAATATATGTAATTTGGTTTGTTCACCAAAACAATGGACAAATCTGGTCCCAATGTTCAGCTCACAGAACTAATAAATAAACAAAAAATAGGAAAGGTCTGGTATCAATCTCCAGCGTAGTTTCTTCTAAAAATGGATGAGCAGTGAAGGTTTGGTCTCAATCTCAAGCGTAGATTTTTTTAAAATGGATTACTTGGCCCATTTAAAAAAAACACAACCATGTCAATCCAGAATCAGACATGAATATATCTTTCAAATAGTCTAAATTCCATAATGCTATTTATAAATAACAATTAAATTGCTATAAATAAATTACAGAAAAGGGGGATTCAAAGATATATCTATATACAAATGCTGTTATGGTCATTCACAGATAGGGTTGGTGCTATGGTCATTTAAATATACGGTTTGGAGACTAACCTGTTAAAGATTAAGAACCTCAAACAATATCGATGGATATTATGATGAATCCAAGAGCTCAAAAGTCAAAACCAATATCCATGGGGCGGAGGCGGTCAATCAAATAGATAAAAATCAAGATCCATATATGGGTAACCACCTGCAGTTCATACGCAACAGTAAAGGGGAGTAGCCATATAACCTGAATCGAATTAGAGGGGAGCGCATAGGGAACTCACGCAGGGAGGCTGGGAAGACCGGTGATGAAGATTTTGCGATGCCGGCGCAGGAGCAACACCAGAACGCGTTGGAGGTGGGTGAGCCGCCGCCGCCGCCGTCTCCAGAGGGGAGGCCAGAGGAAAGGGGAGGAGGTCGATCCCGCGGATTTATGCGGCGTGATCTGAAGGGAAACCATGCGGACGGTCGCATTGGTTTCGTACGGGAAGAGGAGGCAGCTTAGTGGGGAGGGGAAGCGGCGGCGGCCCATGCGATAACATCGTTGGGCGACGGAAAGAAGAGACCGTGTGCTCGGGATTAGGTACTCGCACGACGAAATCGGTTGGCCACGGAAGGAGGGGAAGCGGCGGCGGCCCACGCGACGACAACCTTGAGCAACGGAAGGTACACGAAGAGACCGTGCGGTGGCGATAATTCAGTTACAACTGAGGGAACCAATCAGAAGGCGAATGGGGCTTAGTGGGTGCGGAGGAGTTACCAGGTGACGTGGACCTAATGGTAGTTTTAAGAATTCTTTAATTTAGCCCCCGGGATAGCCATTTGTGGAGTTTTAGATAAGATTGACGAATCCAAAATAATGCTGCACAGCCGTTCTGGTTGAAATGGAATGACCTCACACTAAGTTGTAAGATTGACGAATCCATCTGTATTATCTCTGCTATCTGTACCCAGTCAATAAGGCTATATCTTCCCCCACAACCCTCAAAGCTTCCTGGCCATGTCTCAAGGACAGGTGCAAGGGACAGAGAGGGCCACTCTAGAGAACCCTGGCCGCTACTGTAGCCCCATCTATCGAAGACACCCCTACCCCTGTAACCAACAGCGCTACTGCCAGACGCTGGTATATGGTTTCAACGGGGATGCATGCTTAGAGAAACAATAATGACCAACAGAACGATATAGTAGCTCAGATATACATAGATGAACTCAGCAAGTACACAATCCACCTTGTTTGGATGGTCAATGAGCTACCAAACTGTACACTGGAGGTACTGAAGAAGAAAACGGCAGCTACAAGTTTTTTTTAGAGTTCCTTGTCCTTGTGCTGATAGGCTCGAGGCTCTGAATGCTCTGCATTGATTGGCCGAAATTTGAGGATCTTTTGAACGCTGGCGAGATGGTTCACCTCCTTTGAGGGTGCTTCCTTACTCCTGCTAGCTGGTTTGTCTGTGTTTTCTTCAGAAGGTGCCACACCATCACTTCTAGGTTTTGGTTCAGCCTCTGATAGCAAAAAAGGGGAGCAATCATTCAATGAATCTACTACAAAGAACTGCGATATGTCAAAAAAAAAAGTTTTTCAGACTGTGCGAATGAGTTTCCTAATGAACCTATGAGTTGACAATGATTATAGCATGACTGACGAAGTCAGCACACTCATGAAAATTATATTCACTAGTTCAATAATAAACTTGTGGCAGGATTCAGAACTGGGAGTTTTATGTGCAAATGATGCCATCCCATATGAAATGAACGTCTGAAATTCTCAGGAGACAGAAGTAGCATAATAACAATGCATCATATTCTGAGAAATTTAACAAGCAATGAATAAATATTTGTCAAAGAGGGTAGTTTCAGAGTTACCATTTTCAGAGAATAGATAACAGGTGCCAATAGTTTCTTCATATTCTCCAATCTGTCATTAAACAACGCATCAGCATTAGGACTAGCGCGCTTGGTAAGCAGGTTTGCCTGAAACTGTAAAGTCTGAAATGCGAATTTCAAAGGTTTTTTCATTTTGTAAAGAAAATTCTTAGAACAAAGAAAGCGATACAAATGCTTTACAAAATAAGTTGCTGTCATTTGCAGCAAAATAGCTAATCAGTAGTAAATGCATGCTTGGTACTTTAAGGAATTATCTACGATGCGCGGATACGGCGGGGCGCGTATCGCGTATCGGATACGGGCGCGATACGGATATCGTCGCCGATACGTCGTGGATACGTATCCGAGCCGTATTAAATATTTTGATACGTGCTGCGTCCGATACGAGTATCGGATACACATGGGCCGTATCCAGAGTGTGAGGGGAAGGAGCCTTGGGGAAGAAGAAGAACTCGGGAAGAAGGGGAATAGGAACGGAATTGAGTTCTACGATATATGTTTGAAATGAATTCAGTGTTTACAGTTCTTCATAATTCCCTCAGCTCTCAGCTCTCTCTCTACTTATACGCTCACACCTTCCAGATCGGGCCGAACACTCTGTTGCTGGGCCGGCGGATCCTGGCTGGCCTTGGGCTTCGAGGGACATCAGGCGCCGGCAGAGTTGCCCGGTCTTGGGTCCTCGCCTGTGTCCTCGGCCGCCATCCATCCTTGGTTGACAATCCCAGGCTGAACCGCGTGTCCCGTGCCGGTGCTTTGAACCTTCTTTGGAGAGCGACGACGGGCTCGTGTAGCGAGTTTCGAGGAGTAGAACCCGACCACGTAATCGATCCTTGCTCGATGTACCGTTCACCGAGGACCAACGGGCGGAGAACCTTCAATGGAACCCGCGGTGAGATAGATCGGGGGGTAATGTCGGCGAAACCGTCTCGGACCTTGGGGACAGCGCACGCGCGACGTGGAACACCGGGATGGACCGCGAGCCCGGTGGAAGAGCCAACTTGTAGGCGGCGCGCCAATCTTCTCAAGGACGCCGGTAGGGGCGAGAACCCACTGGCTCGGCTTGTTGTTGGACCTCCGAGCAACGAGATGATTGTACATACGGCTGCAATTTTAGGTAGACCATAGCACCAACCGGAAAAGACCTTTACGAACGACCCTTGTCCACTTTGGACGCTTCATGCGATCCTTGGCACGAGCAAATGTTGCTTGACGACGGCCTGCATGAACTCTCTGTCGGCCATCCAGATCGCAAATCGGGGGACGAGGGCAAGGCAGTCCACATCAATGCCTGTGGCGTGGCGGGTATCCGTGAGAGCACCTCAAAAGGAGTACGACCAATAGCGTAATGCTCAGTGTGTTGTACCAAAGTATTCGCCAAGGTGAGCCGGCGACTCCATCGTGGCGAGGGCAGCGTGCGAAGCAACGCAAGAAGGTCTCCGCACACTAGTTAACGCGCGCTGTCCCGCCGTCGGTCAACAGGGGTGATAGGCGGGAAACAACAGCGAGTAGTTCCGCACATTTTGAACGAATTGCCAAAAATTACTTGTGAAAATCCGATCACGATCCGAGACAATGATGTTGGGCATTCCATGCGGCCAGATAGATCCGATCAAGAAAAGCCTTGGCCCCGCTGAAGGCAGAAAAGGGTGGCGAAGCGGCCGCACGAAAATGCGCGTACTTAGAGAATGCGTCGACAACCACCGTATGGCATTAGCTGACCGGACACCGCAAACCCTCCACAAAGTCCATGGTAATCGTCCCATGCTCCCGACGGAACCGCAGTGGTTGTAGGAGCCCCGGTAGCGAGAGCGATCGGGTTTGGCTTGCGTACGCATTGCAGCAACTCAACATAAGACCGTACATGCCTTTCTCATCCCCTCGCCAAAAGAAAAGCCTCTTGATGCGCTGGTAAGTCACCGTGTGCCGGAATGTCCACCCGATGGAGTTCGGCGTGGAATGCTTTCATCACCATGTTCGAACGACCTCATTGTTGCCCAACCAAACACGGCCACTATGTTCGATAACGCCCTCGATGCGGGAGAAGCGGTGCGGTGTTGATCACCGGCAGCCGAGTTTTAGTTAACGAGATCAAGTGCCATAGGGTCGACCCGGTAACCATCGACTACCACGCATGCCCATTGATGCTTGATGAGAGGACACGCCATCGGTACCTCGGGATGTACACACGAGAGAGAGCGTCGGCTGGAGTTCTCTCTTTGCCTTTGCGGTACAGGATCTTGTCTTGGAGGCCGAGTAAACGCAGTAAAGACCTTCATTGCCAAAAGTCGTATGCAAACGCCGCTCATTTAAGTGGGTAAGACTCGGTGATCGGTATGTATGAAAAACTACGCTGAAGCGGAATAGTGACGCCACCGATCCACCGCCATGAGGATGGCAAGGTACTCCTTCTCGTTAGACAGTAAGGCCCTGGTGCTTGTTGCTGAGTGGGCGAATCGATGAACGCAATGGGGTGTCCCAATTGATGTAACACCGCCCCTATGCCCGACCCCGATCGCCCTCGTTTCAATGTGAAATGGAATGGAGAAATTGGGCGAGCCAACACCGAGTCGAAGACAAGGACTCCTTGAGCATGTTGAAGGCCGTGTCATGTCTTTGGAGTCCAAACAAAGATGTGGTCCTTTTTCAACAATTCGGTTAGTGGCTTGGCGATGATGCCGTTCTTGACGAACTTGCGGTAATAACCAGCTAAGCCCAGAAACCCACGCAGCTCTCTGACCGATACTGGACGAGGCCAATCCATAATTGCCCCACCTTTGGGTGGGATCGCTTGACAAACCCTCTTTGCCGATGACGTGCCCCAAGTAAGAAATGGTCTGTAAGGCAAACCGACACTTTGAAAGTTTCAGCTTCCATTGGTCCCTCCTGAGCCATTCCAGGACCTGTTGGAGATGCAGTACGTGATCCTCCAATGTACGATCGTATACCGAATGTCGTCGAAGAAAACTATGACAAACGGGCGTAAAACCCGGGGCCAATGTGCCGCCCATCGCACTGAACGTTCCGGCGCGCCCCGGTGAGGCCAAAAGCCATAACCCTGAACTCATATTGTCCCACATGAGTCCGAAAGCGGTCTTATGTTCTTCACCAGACTTGAGAAGGATCTGGTGGAATCCAGCACGCAGATCGAGAGTGGAAAACCAGCTTGCGCCTTCCAGTTCATCCATTAGTTGATCAAAGACAGGGACAGGGTACTTGGACTTTTTGGTAAGAGCATTTAATTGTCTGAAATCCACGCAAAAGCGATAAGAATCGCCCTTCTTTTTTCACTAACAAAGACAAAGCGAGGCAAAGGAGCTAGAGCCGTGGCCGGATAAGACCTTGATCAAGCATCTCTTTGACTTGTGACTCAATTTCATCTTTCAAACGAGGAGGGTAACGATATGGTCTAACAAACACCGGCTGCGCGCCCTCAATCAGTGGAATCTCATGATCACAGGCCCGTGACGGCGGCAATGAAGTTGGTTGCTGGAATACGTCCTGAAAGGAATCCAACAGTTGCTGAATAACAGGTGGAACACCTTCCAACATGCCCCACCGTTGTCAACGAGGTGATTTGTAGCAAAGAAATGAGGTGGCAAGTCAGAATGAACACCGCCGCAATAGCTTGAACTGACCTTGGTGAGGGACAAAGAGGTATTTCTGCACCCAGTCAACCATCATGGGGCTGTGAGTCTCAAGCCAATCCATACCAATTATGACATCAAAGTGCCCCAAAGGTAAAATACGCATATTGGAAAGAAACTGACAGTCTGCAACGGACCATGGAACTTGCTGTAGTATAGCTGGAGATGACAGATTCTTACCACCGGCCACTCGAACAGTCACTGGAGCAACCACTGAATGAATCTGCTGCAGACGAGAGGCAACTGTCTCACTGATGAAGGTAGAAGAACTGCCACTGTCCACCAACATAGAAACAGGGGATATCCCCAATGTGACCTTGGAAACAAATAGTTTTGGCAGAAGGAACTCCAGTGCGAGCAGACTTGGACAATGCCATCATCACATGTTCAGTTGGTGATTCAGAATCTGAGCTAGCCAGAGAATCATCAGAAGAAAATGTATCCCACACAGCATCAACAGCATGCAAAATCTCTGGTGCGCACCGATGCTCTCGAGTCCACTTGGCGTTGCATTTGAAGCATAGGCCGAGGGCGCGCCGATAAGTCTTCAGAGCTTTGAGAGCCGTCTCAGGTGATTGAGAGCTGGTCGTAGTGGAAGACGAGGACGCCGCAGGTGCAAGCATGGGCGCCTTGTCACCAAGCGTACGAGGGCCGCGGAATGCCCGGGGTCTCGGGCAAAGCCAAGGGCGCCCGTGGAAACGCCTGTAGCCGCGGCGTAGAAGAAGACCATTCACCATGACGCTGTCCACGCTGAGGAACGCCCACACCAGCTTTCCTCCTCCCGTAATGCAGCAATAGAACAAGCGTGTCCCGGGTTGTGGGGATTCATCACAAGCACGATGGCCCGAATCTCGGTCGCAATCCATCGATGAAACGCATTGTGAAAAACATAGGATCGGTGGAAAGAGAGTAAGCAGTCAGATGATCCACTAGTGCACAGAATTGTGAAATGTATTCAGCAACCGTCTTGCGTCCGCTTAACATGAAACATCCGCCGCATCGGCTCTCCTTCGATTACGGTCGCCGAACGATCGTGTAACAAGCGACAAAAGGTGGTCCAGTTTAAGTGAGGAAGCTGTGGAGATACGGACTGAAACCACAAGGCGGCCGGGCCATCCATATGCATCTCAACTACAGACAGCCAAAGATCATCGGGGGACGATACATGGCAAAATACTTCGCTACGGGAACACCACAAACGGGGGTTATCACCGTTGAAGCGAGGAAAGTCGAGCTTAGGTAAACGGCCCGAGCGGTGGGGTTGGCGGCAACGTAGGTGTTGATTGGAGGGGGACGTGGTGGTGGTGGAAATTGGGGAGTGGAAACGGGTGGCGCGAGCATGAATGGAGGACGGGATATCTTTGGTCTAGGAGGAACCATAAATGGGGATCGAGGAATCGGACCGGCGAGGTGGTGGATCCGGGAGGCTTACCGGATGCCGGGATGTGAACCACGCGGTCGTGGACCGACCCATGGACACCATCATCCCGTGTAATCGACCGAGCAGGTGCCGGGCCGGGCCCGTGGCGGCGTGCAATCCGGGCAGTGGGCGCGACGGACGCCGATGAAGACGAGCCGATGATGCCCGGTGCGAGTGCGGCATTCCGTCGAACACCTCACGGGTCCATCCGACATCGAGCTTCTTCACCTTGAGACGAAGGTCGTCGAGGATGCCTTCCGCGTCGGGCGCCATTCGCGGAGGTCGGCGGCGTACTTCTCCAACTCGACGGCGCGGGCGTCGCTCGGGATCCGGACGGAGCGACTCCGCGCAACCACCCGCTCCTCGGTCGGGGGTCGAGCGGCGGGGCCGCCGCCGAGCGGTGAGGCGCTCCTCCACCGCCCGAGCACGCCTGGTGCGAGGGTGTCGAGGTCGGTGAGGCGGCGTTCCCACTTGTCGCCGAACTCGTTGAGAAGGGTGTTCATCTCGTCCTTGGAGGAACGGATCTCGTCAAGGAGGAGCTTGAGCGTGGGTTCCATGGCGCCGCGGGGGCCGCTCGCCAGTGTAGTGGTGGTGGGTAGGCGGATCACGAGGCCGGAATCGGGTGACTCGTGATACCAATTGTGAGGGGAAGGAGCCTTGGGGAAGAAGAAGAACTCGGGAAGAAGGGGAATAGGAACGGGAATTGAGTTCTACGATATATGTTTGAAATGAATTCAGTGTTTACAGTTCTTCATAATTCCCTCAGCTCTCAGCTCTCTCTACTTATACGCTCACACCTTCCAGATCGGGCCGAACACTCTGTTGCTGGGCCGGGCGGATCCTGCTGGGCCTTGGGCTTCGAGGGACATCAGGCGAGGCAGAGTTGCCCGGTCTTGGGTCCTCGCCTGTGTCCTCGGCTTCGCCATCCTTGGTGCTGACACAGAGGCTAAATGGCCCAAGTCAAGTGTGCACGATCGACGTTCTGTCTTCTAAGCTGAGGTGCTTCCGTGCTTTGCTTGTGTGTATATACAAATATACGATACCTGTCGCCTCATATTCCGCCGTGACTAGCGACGTTCTGCCTTCCAATCTTGCATTCGACTCGTGACTAGCGACGGCGGCGGCGGCGATCGACCAACACGGCGGCGATCGGCGGACGACGGCCAGCTTCAGTCCTCGCACTCAGGTGATCTTCCCCTGCCCTAGCTTCTAGCCTCTACGTTGCCTAGCTTTAGTACGTAACGTCCCTGTCCCAGGCTCCCAGGAATCAACGATCTAGTTATAGACTTATAGTTCTGTACTTCTGCTGTTCGTCATGTAGATCAGTAGATGGCGTCGCGTGAAGAACGTGCTCCAATGAAGTTGATGACCAACAAAAGAAGAAGAATCCATTGTCTATGGATGACTTTAAGCAATATTTTAAGTTGTGAACTATTTTATTTATATTAAATCATGTTATTATTATTATTAAAAAATCTTTGCCGTATCCCCGCGTGTCACTGTTTTTTAGAGAAGTGTGTATCCGCAGATCGGATACGTATTGTATCCGATACCGTATCCGTATCCGTGTAACGTAGGGAATTATCACTAACTTATGGGCTCCAAATTGTCTCCATCTTGTCCTGTTACAGCATTCAACGGCACAAGCTACAGTTATAACAAATTTGTACTCCATACTCTGTTAGTCACCAAGAAGTGAACTCAATAATTGGTTTTGATCTGGAGGACTGGCAATTGAAGTAAATGGAGGTTTGTAAGATTTGATCTAAAAGTTTGAAACTCAGTAAATTGGATAGTATGTTCATAAAAATGCAAAAATTACTAGCACCCTGTGCAGCTAAGCACAAAGTTCCTACCTCAGTACAAAACAAACTGTAGTCCACAACCCAAAGGCACAGTATAGAGTTTGGAAAACAATACCAGAACATGACTTACCATCTTCAGACTGTCACCTACTATCAAGGTAGGCGTCAAAGTATCCAAACCCTGACAAACATGATTTTCACAACTTAGTAATCTAATATAAAAGCAAATGGGAAAAAAAACAGAGATAGTTGCGAGCTAAGTTATCGATGACCACTGGGCATAACAAGTTTATTTTTGTGTGAACTCAAAGGACATAACAAGTTTAATCCCATAGAGTAGTAGATCCGACAAAAACTAACTTACAGACAGCACAAACGGAGCACCTGGCGCTATGTCTGAATAAAGACAATTGTCCAACTCTAGTAGTACATACTCCTCTTCCTCCTCCTTTTCCTCTTCACCAATTTCCTTATCTTTCTCAAGTGCTTCTGACATCTTAAACTGGACGCCAAACAAGACTCTTTGGTCCTATTCAGCACACAGGAGACCAGGCCAACCTATGTTATGTACAACAATATTCACTACCATACAAGTATTGTAGCCAAACTTAAGTTGATAGCAACTCAGTAAAATCTACAGCAATGTTCTCATATAAGTATGCAATTTCCCAAAATATCATTTGCGATACAGTGGCAGATCCCACGTATTAATTTCAGTGTGATAAATGAAAACTGGCTAATTTTCATTTGCAATGAAACAGAATCAAACGAAAGCTAGATTGCAATGGATTAATGAATGTACCTAGCAAGACGGCAACAAATAAAGAACCAGTGTATAAAGAAAATCATGCAACGACTTAAAATGGTGTCATCTTAAATTTTGTTGATTCCATTAGTATGCACATCAGTAGGTGAAGTAAACTGTAAAATTATATGACAGAAAATTTTTCCAGTTCAGATTTCACTGAAGTCTGAATGGAGGTATACTGAGTGGATGGCTTGGAGCAAAGCACCCTGTTTTTGATACCCGCCATGAAACGCATATTAACATTTCGTCGAACAGTAGAAAGGCAGAAGGAAGCTAAGAGAAAGAAACCACAGATCGATGTTCATATGTTTTTGCACTCATATGTATGCAGTTCGGCATTTATGCAGACATCATATTATGCTTGCCATGCCTGAACAGAAGATGAAGCTGTAGTACCCTTTGTTGATTACTGCTGCGCTGACGGATCGTACGGACGGGGCTGGTCAGGAGACGGAAGTGGATGGCTGCTGCGGCGGTGAGGCGCAGAGGGAGCAGTTGGTGTGCCGGCCGACGAAGTAAATAGGTCGAGGTAGTCCCCGCCAGTTCCGGGTCTGTGGCGCGGCGAGGGCGACCTGGAGCGGGGAAAGCGGCACGCGGTAGGCGAGGAGCGAGAGAGTTGCGTAGGTGGGTAGGCCGCGCGGCGTGGATGGATGGCGGAAGGCGGGGCGTCGGGAGGGAAAGATGGGGCGAATGTTACCAGCCGACCGGTCGGCGCTAAACGCGTCGTCTTGACCAGGTCGGCCCGGCGACGAGGCGCCCAATAGCCCATGAAGCCCAGCGTCGTCGTCTTCTTCGCGACGCCTCCGTCCTCCGGCTCTCCGTGGATTTAGGGTTGCCGCTCGTCGCCTCGCTTTAGGGTTGCAGCTCGTCGCTCGTCGCCGTCGACCTCCCTCCCCTCCATTCCTCTCCCCGCCATAGAAAGAGCCCGACCGGCCGTCGCCGCGATCGTCGACACGGCGGGCGGCAGCGGCTTCGGCCGGCCGGTGAGCTTCGGCGGCGGGCGCCGCCGAGCTCCGGGCGGGCTCGACCCATTCGATTGGGTACGGGTCGGGCGGCGGGGGTGTCGTGGTTGTTCATGGCGGCGGCGCGAGAAAAGGGGGGAGTGGGAAGAAGGGGCGCCATAGGGTTGGCCTGAGCCGGCCAACCCTACGGCGCCCGCGGGGCGGTGGTGGGGCAGCGGCGGGGGAGCTCCGGCGACGACGACAGCTCGAACGCGAGGAGGAAGAAGTCTTTGGAGGAAGAAGACGCGCGCGACGACGCAGCCGCCGTTAGGCGGGCGGGGGCCGCCCACCTCCAAGGTGGGCGGCAGCTAACACGCCCGAAAGATGGAGGCTAGCGAGGTGGAGAGGCGGCGGGCGGACTCAAGGAGAAGGGAAGATGAGGTGGGATGGTGAGCTGAAGTATGAGCCCAAATCAAGCGAGCCCAAGAGACCTTTTAGCCCGTTACCAACCCAAGCCAGCCCAAACCATCCTCAAAGATACCACCAGCAAGGCTCCCATGTCGTTGGCCCACATATTGTTGCAATAACCCACGAAAGAGTCCATTGCGATCGTTGCACCTCTACTAAAGCATTGGAATTTCTCCAAGCCATATAATTTTTCTCCAACAGTAGTAGTTCGGAGGGAACAAGATACAAAAGACTCGTAGCAAGCACCATACACTTTTTTTTTTTTTTTTTTCATCCGGTTTTTCAGCTTTGGTTATATTAAGAAGGAGCATCAAATGTTTGTTTACACGCGAGAAGCCTTCCCCGTTAAGCCTAAGCTTAGCCGGGGTCATAAAACATAGCTAACTACTCACAAGATCAAAAGCAACTGAAGTAGAAGGAAAAATAAAGGTACAACGTTGCAAATGATGACAGATAGCTTCGTGTATGGATAAATTAAACATGTGTGTATCTGCACTTACAATTCATGAACAATGTTTTCATGTACAACAAGGGTTAGACTTAGCTTCAGACGACGTGCTAATACACGGACGAATAAAAAAAAATAAATACAGATTATTACATTTCTCCAGTTATACACCAGTTAACTGACTGATGCACGAAAGACTGCATCTCCATGCACCAGCAGGCACCCGATACGAGTTTCCTATAGTAGCATTATAAGAGCCGTGGTTGCTTTTTACATGAGTCATGATCAGAAAGACCTTTCAGTGATTGCACCCTGGTGGAGTGCGGATGGCCAACGCGGATGTCAGAAACGCCCATTTCCCACTAAAAAACATGCTGGAAATGCCTTTGCTCCTCTTGGAGAGTGGAAGAAGCCACGCATGGCTTCCATCACAACCGGGCCCCTTGTTCATCACCTTCTTCGCCTTCTTGATCAACTCTTGCTCGGTAATCGTTGTAGGGCCTGTGACTTCCGTTGGTGTTAAGAGGAGCGACGACACTATCTGCAGCAGCTCACTCACTGCCGCTGTTTCTTTGTTGCTGCCTAAGGACCTTTGGTATGATGATGAAGGCGGCTTCCTCACCAGGAATTTGTCCCTGATAAGTGCCTTCAACTTGCTAAAATGGAAATGCTGCTGCCACTAACTTTGGTTGTCACACTAATGGGGAAATGGAACTTCTCGATCGCCTTGCTGACGTCGCTTGCTATGGGATTCAGGTGGAAGCTGACCTTCTTCGACGGCTCAACGTGGTGGAAGAATGTCTTCGGTGCACCGACCGTTGAGACGAAGAGCCCATGCTTGACGTCAACCTTCTCGTAGAGGTCGAAAGATGCATTAGGGTTGACGTCGTCACTGAACCCAATGGCAAAGTCGTCAGGTTGAGATTGCGAGAAGATGGGTGCAGTGTCGAGGCCGCCGGCGTTAGTGGGGATCGGTCAGGTGACCGGCTTCTCCTGCAATCTAGCTCTGAGTTAGTGTATGAATAAAGCATCAAGGTATGTGTTACAGACATATAAAATGCCCTATATATCTAAGATTTTGATCTGCTTCAAGCGGAAAGCATGCATGTTGCACCCAAAAATTTACATACCTGAATTGTCAGCAGTGTCTGATATGGGGTATTGCGTGATGCAGTCTGTTGGATTGCTTTCATCTCCTTCTACAATAATCTGCGTCATCAGAAAAATCAGTATCATATTAGTAACACGAGAAAGTGAGAGGTTATCTGTACAAGCATACGCATCATAGCCACAAGTCTGATTAAGTCGATTAACTAATTACCTCTCCTAGGTCATTGTTCTGAAGCCTCACTCCTCTAAGGTTCTCTACTTGCCTCTTCTCTTCCTGCTTGAACTCCACCATGTCAGCGATCTCAACCAACCTAACTTGTTCATCGACATGGACCGGCTTTGTTGCGAATCCTGCAGATGTGCCAATGCAGTCCATATGGTAGAAATTGTCTGCCTCCTCTTTTTAGCCTTCACCCCAAGCTCAACGAGGGAAGATAGTTCGTTGATGTAGTGGGTGCTGGTGCTGCTTGTGCCAGCGCCTGGCCACATTTCTGCAGCATAGCTGCTGCTGGTGCCGTTGATTAGCTCCTGGGAGGCCGACGCCACAGAGAGGAACTCTTGAAGGATGTCAACCTCGTCGGGGTTGCTGCGGAGTACGCTTGTCTTTGTGTCGAGGCTGACGTCCAGGGGGAAGTCCTCCACCTCCAGGGGAGGTAATGAGAGCCTGTGCTGAAGCCTTGCACACTCCAGTGCAACATCCACCTACACCGTACATAATATATGATTTTTGCACTTGTAAGCACTTTAGCACTTCGGTGTTCTTTGCCTCAATTACTGTGCTGAAAATAGTAGCATTCATTGTATACCTTGGATGGGAGGCATGAAAAGCTGGAAGAGGTCGGATTCATGAAGAAAGGATTGGTGGCGTTGAAGGCGTCTTCGCTCAGGAACTGCATCCATGATTTGCCATCCTCGTGAGGTGCACTCATCTGCATCCCGAACCCACCATGCATGGAGTCCATTGGCGCCTCTGTCGGGAATGAGAAACTGCTGCTCTCGAAGTCATCACCTCTAACATCACTGGACATGTCCAGCGTTGGGGAGCGGTCAACACTGTTTGCCATCCACTGAGGTTGCTCGATGGGTTGGTGCACTGCGCCATAATGCTCAATGATTTTGGGCCCAGGCGCTGTCTTCTTAAACACTCGGCATAATGCATACGCGTCCTGTGAACAGAAATGCAGCAAGCAGTTCATATATGTCAGAGAAGCCTGTGTAAGCAGTCACCCAGCGGTGTGATGTTTCATACTAGCTGCATGGTTTAGGGTTTCATCAGGAAAATAAGGGGTTAACAACAAGTGTGCAACGTTACATATGAGTAGTCATGGTTCCCAAACTACAGTGCATAAATAGATTTACTCATCGGTAGCAAAGTTGCACCTGTAAGCCAGTGTCAGTCTCGCATTCCCTCTCGTCGAGGCGGTACTCATGCATGACCCAATCAGTGCGAGAACCATGTGGAGCTCGGCCCCGATAGTACACCAAGGTCTTTTTCATACCAACTGCACGCCTGTGCGAGTTCACCTTTCTGTCCTTCCCAGTTGCCTTCCAGTACCCAGATTTTGTTGCACGGTTTGTCCTTGATCCGTTTGGGTACTTGCGGTCTCGAGGGCTGAAGAAATACCATTCAAGGTCTTTGCTTGGAAGAAAGGATTTTTCTGAACATTTAATTAAGAGAGATGTCAGACGATATACAAAAATATACTGCATAGATGCTACATTTACCTGCATAGGTATGTGATAATCACTATTAGAATTCAAAAACTATTAGAAGCCAAGATATAGAGTACCATAGTTCAAAAGTTAATTAGACCAAGATCACTTTATATCTTGGAGGCTGTGCACTTTAGTTCATCTTCTTGACTTATGTTCATCTCAAGTCCCTTTCTAATTTCTGCTTTATTTTCCACTCTAAGAAGATAAAAGAATCGTCTTTATTTTATCTTTTCATTAAATGTTTTACAGCATTCATTTCATACAATGCTATAGGTAATTTTTAGTAGGGAATAAAAACTGGCAATCTTGAAAGCCAACAAATGGATAAAGAGAATATATCTTTTCTTGAAATCTATGTGAGACTGACATGGCCCAAAATATATAAGCTTTAGCTTTGTTGTTACTGGATAAAGGATTTCCTTTCCTTTTCAAGTAGCCATAGATAGTATATCTACACGATAACCTTTACACTTGGCAGAATTTTGCCATGCCTTACGGTTCTTTTCAGCCAAAGAGAGCAAGATCTATCTATATTCCTACAATCCTACTTTCGGTGCGCATGAAGCATTTAAAGAAAACAAATTTCATAATATGAGTTTTATTTCACAGTCGGTATGGAAAATATGTCTTTTATAAACATGCACCTTTCTACAATTACAAGAAGGACAGAAACAGTGCCTGATATGCTTCGAACAAATAGAAATTGGAATTCAAATACAGAATAAAATAAATGCATATAAAGAAAGTGCTAAATATATAAAGCCATCGTATACAATAAACTGCAATTTGCAAGAGCTAGTGATGCCTCTCAAGTATAGTATAGGTCGGTGAAGTGCCCACCAAGAAGGGAACATGAGCTTATTCTTTCCTCAAGAGCAAGGATTGCAATTGTGGTTGAGCAATAGTATAAGGATTGAATAAGATTGCTTAGAGTGTGTGCACAACATGGTATCCGGCCAGTACAAATATTTGAAGCTATATATGTGTGTGCTTTCCGTGTAGGCAAATAAAAGGTGTAAGATGTTAAAATCCATGCAAAATTGCAAAAACATCAATTCACAATAGAATCAAAACATGGGAGGTGTTCCATATAACTATGTTTCAAAAAAAAAAGTGTCCCATAACCATTTCTTAGTAACGCTTACGTATTCTGTTTGATCACATATCAAGCAAACAATGATGACAACTACTTCATACAACTTAGTTCATCAAGAGTCAATATGAACAGCGAGATCAATCCAAGAATGGATATGCACATACCTGGCAAATCCCAAGGCTCACACTTGTAAAGATCAACCTCTGGAATGATTTCGAGCTCTATCTGTCTCCCCGTTGATCTTCCTCTTAAGGTAGTAGATGATGAGTTCCTCGTCAGTGGGGTGGAACCTGAAACCAGGAGGCAAACTGACTGGCGCCATTGCTCCCTCTGCCCTTCTTCTGAAAATTCTCACAGCAAAAGGTGCTTGGAGCTTTGCAATCGCCTGGCAGCAATGCTATCCGAAGCAAAAAAAAATTGTGGACAGCCAACCAAGCCTGCTCAACTAGCTCTCTATGAATGAATGATCAGCTACAAATAATGTACACAACCTGAAACAAGAAATAACAGAAAGATGTAAGCTGCAGGAAATTAACCAAGATCGTCGATCACGTATGGAACTAAGAGGTGCAGTAGAGAGGATGGATAGGAGAGGTAAGAGGGGGAGGAGACCTTGGCTAATGGCAGACGCATGAGGAAGGAGAGGGGAGGGAAAGGAGGAGGGGAGGGCTGTGTCTTTATAGCAAAGTTTGGGAGATTATTTTATGCTGGGATTCTTGTCATCTTTCACATGAAGCTGTATTACCCCTCTCTCTATGTCCCCCCTCTCAAACTTTGGCTTTTGCTTTTGTTGTGTCCTGTGTCAGTAGCTTTATATCGGTGAATAGAAATATCCCAATCTTCTCTTCTTGTCTTTGGCAGCCAAAGCGAGCTGGTGTAGCCGCAGGGACTGTGTAGGATGGCTATTGGCTGCTTTGTGGGCCACCAGAGCAATGCCTAGTCAGCTCCGTTGGAAAGGGTGAGGGCCCCAAGGTTGGTACTCGATTCCCTCACCTTTTGCCTCGCGACTTCCCTTTGACGGTTTACGTCACGTTCACACACGAGCCCCGATGTAGATTTGCCGGGGCCTGCATGCATGCCTCGGTGCTTGTGCCTGCATCTGCATGATTAGCAGATAATACTGTCATTAACTGTCTCAACTGAGGAGCAACTGACTCTTTTTCTGAAGCAGAGTGGCAACCAACTCTGGGCTAAAGTTTACTTGTTCTTCTGTCCCCCATGTTCATGCTAGAGGGTGCCATATGCTTACTGTTACTGATCTCTGCAATGGCTGCATGCCGGCAATAGCTCAGCTCACCTGCGGAAACAATGTCAAGAGACAAATCAGTTGAGCCTGGTTCCAGACGAACTAATTACTAATACCAGCAGAATCTGAGTGATATATTCCATATTTTAATTTGTCAAAGAGGCATACTACATTCTGATAGATCCAATGTATCTGCGTGTAAGAATGATACGTGTAACTCAAGCCACGACAGTTGTATCATTCATAAAAAGCTCTGACTGGAAATAGCTGGTTCACCAGTGAAATCTACTTTTCAGAAACCCAATCCTCGGTAGAAATAGCTGGTTCACCAGTGAAATCTACTTTCCAGAAAACTAGTTCAAGGAGCTGGGCCACCACTGAAATTTCAGTAGTTGCCAACACAACAGCACATGTACAGGGCAACTCTGGATGCTCCACTGTAGCAAAAGTGCAGTTAATTTCCATGGGATGCAAGTTTTGGCACAGACACAAATATATAGCCGCTTCTCTCAGTATGCAACCCCAATTCATATGAATACAAGCATGATATTTTGACATAATTCATATGAATACAAGCATGATATTTTGACATGCACGCTCAGGTTCAGATAATTGTGTTGCTAACTCGGATTCAAAGTAACAGAACTACCGCCGCCAGAAACCCAGGCTTCAGAAAAAGATTGTGCTCACAGTCGACCACACTGGAAGGACGTACGCAAAAGGCTTCTGTTGGAGCAAGCGAAGCAATCAGTTACTCCTGAAGGACCCCACTAATACAAAAGGGCCGGACTTCATTTCACATCACAACTTGGCAGTAAAATAGCGTATCAAGAAATTAAACCACCGCCCCCTGCTCAAGTCGGCGGGAACCTAAGACTAAATAGGACCTGGGGGACGTCCCCACCGTATTTCATTAAGAAGAAGATCTTCTCACCGGATCAAAAACCCTGAACCCCAGCCCTCGAAATGCCCGTGAGAAGGGTCAAACCACCTTCGCCCCCCCTGGAGGATCGAACTCAGGACCTCAGGAGTCCGCCGGCCCGGCGGGCGCGGGAACCTAAGACTAATAAGAGCCATTTTCTTCAAAAGAGCAGAAAGCAAACAGAAGGTCTAAATCAGAACATCGGAGCTGAATGAGACAGGTCGTTGTGTTGTCCAGCTGAAGACCGGACTGACACAGCCGATCTCATTGGCCGATGATCTAGTTTAACCTCCCATTCTCAGTATCCAATGAAGCAGCCAGCCAATGATCCCTCATCGATCAGTCAGCAGCAAAACAAAAAGGGAAAGGTGGGTTATCCATGGAACCTACTATGACGGCCATACTTTCGACACGTTCCACTGCTAGGCCGGCCTACATGGCAAGTGCAGAGCTGGGTCACGGGAGCTTTCGAGGCCCCCACAACTTGCGGCTGCTGATGCATAGCTTGTGGGCCACTTTTCCTTTTTATCAATCCATCCGCTCCAGCTTTAGGTTCCTTTCCCCTTTTCGAGTTTATGCTTCTCCCCACCCCCACACAGCGGGTATCTCTAATACCATCTCAAGCTATTCAACTACACTGCTCCTCCTACCTGTAGCGTATTAGGTACACATACATACCAGAAATACACATATAGAGTGCTTATTGCAATATAAGCTGTCTAAGGAAAACGAAAAACTGTGGCATGCAATTCTAAATAGAATGAGCCAGCATGACTGATGAGTATAAGTTGTTACATCCAACACGGCAGAGAACTACTAATATATGTTATCTATTTGCTCGTATATGTTAATCATCATGCTTAAGATTTGCGGCTATGATGCAAAAGCTGGGTGAATATGGTGCGCAATGTGTGAGAGATGGCAAACAAGTCGGTCGATCCGACAGCCTAGAGTGAACAGGAAGAGCACACATGACGCAGGTAGTTTAAAATCTAAAAGCAATGTGTCTTAGTAACTCTTACCTGCAATGATGGACTTAATAAAATTATAAAGTACGGTTAGCCAGCTCGATTCTTAAGGAGACCCAGATCTCACAACTTCACATCGCTTTTAAGGAATGCAGGAGAAGAAAGGGAGAATTTAGCCCACCCTGGACCCAGCAGATCAGCTCATGTATCTTCATAATGATGCCAAAGACAAAAATTACATGCTGATCAGAGTAATCATTAAGCTCTAATCAGCATGTGTTCAATTCAATTTGAAAAAATTACTTGACTCTCTCACCCCCCAAAAAAAGGCATTACCTTATGTGTTCATTTTTGAACAAAATCATTACTTTGCTTTAAGGTCTTGGATGCTGAGCTTTAGTTCAAAAAATGGAAACAATCCAAAATCCTTCTTCCTATTCCCCTGGAGTTTTTCAGAGTTCGGACTAACCGCTGTCCGTCAGAACTAGTTTCGATAAAAGATGAACTGGAAGCAATATACTAATGTGCTAAGGAATAATTCGTAGAACTTTGGAGGTGGTGTTGGGATCAGACCTTGAGTGCCCACATTGAAATCCATCAAGAGATGGGTGGCCTCTGCAAGCAGCAAGCAAAGTACTTCAACCTGGATACAAAATTAATTACAATCAAGATGTGCTGAGATATATTCCATTCAAAAGCATTTCAGAAAAGTTATTTAATCACAAAGGTTGCAGAGCTGAATGCAGTGTCGGTTCTGATTATGGGAGAAGAGGAATCAAAAGAAAAGAAACAGCAACATTGTAGCCGAAAGGATAGGCCACCCCTAGCCTCCCACTTTTGAAAGCCCAAAAGTCGGCCATTGTTCAAGTATCTTGGCTTCCACAGGGAATCAGATAGTACCCAAACAAGGAAAGAGATCTGAATACCTTGCACCAAATGGTGAAGCAATACGATACGGATAATATAACTTGGAAACAAAACTTTATAGGTTTCCCGTGTAAACAGTTATTGGTGTTCAACTGGGAAGGCATAAAGTTTCAGTTTCTCCTGTAGCAGTCCAAAACTCCAAATTCAGTTCCCACTACTACCATTTTCTTGACTGGTACCGAAGTGGTGATTAATAGCTGCAGGACCAATGTGTCGTGTGAAGTAAAGCAGTTTCAGAAACTTGCAAACAATTTGTCTATGTCAATATCAGTCACTGCATGAAACTTAGTAGTTCACTACTTTCTGATTGGCATGCTAGGTAAGTGTCACGGCATGTACATACTAAAGTTTTCAGTATGTGTGTATGATGATGCTGACTGCTGAGGGAAATAAGAATATTATCAACATTTGTAACTTCAAATAGGTTTATTACAAAAATAAATAAATAAATTCTATGATTAAATTAATGATATTTTATTATGCATCATAAATATTAATACATTTTCACACATATTTGGTCAAATTTGAGATTTGTTGACTCCTCGACGAGAATGACATCAAATCCTTGAGATTTATTGGGGTGGAGGGAATATAAGGATTCATTGTCTCGTCATCAAATCAGATCTGCTATAGTGCTATTGCAACAGAAGACAGTACTGAAGCATTTTTCGGGAAAGAAAACGTAATTTAGACTGGAATACTGGATGACACTTCATACACATAGTTGTAAAATCCTTGATGCGTAATAAAGGATGGTCAAAAAATTTAGAGCAAACCCAGTATGAAAAGTAACCTAAGGATAAGTGAATTACTAGGCTGAAGCCAAGGCTCAACTACAATTTGGTCCATTAGGAAAAGATGGCGCTACCTTTCACCTGCAGTCTTCAGAGAGCTGAGACTCAGACTGCTATCTTGAGTCTTTACTACTGTCACTAGACAGACTGCTATCTTGAGTCTTTACTGCTGTCACTAGACCCAGTCAACAAAAAAAAACTACTGGCACTAGGTACATAGTAGTGTCATGGGACTATAGCAGCTTAAGGTGCAGGGTGCAGAACATCATCAGCTGTAAATGTAATTATTTCGATCAGCTTCTACTTCTGATAAGTGATAACATTCTCACAGCCTACAAGTAAACATGTGCCTTCATAATCGCAAGCCATTGTGAGCTTGTCTTGTTATGTCACAACCAAATGGTAAGACATTTCATCTCCAGTTGAGCATGTTAGAACTGCAATGGTTAGAAGTATAGATAGTATACCATTTAAAACAAAAGAACACTCTACTAAGTACGAGAACAAACATTGCAGGAAAGACAGACTTGCTCCTTCAATATTCTTGTTGTATACCCTTGTTTAAGACTAAGGATAACTTGGGCAAGCAAATAACGTCATGGAAGATGCATGCCTGCAGAGCTTGCAGCAATGACAAGAAAAAACGTGACAAAATGCAATCTTCATCAGCAAAAAGCAAATTATGAAACTGAGGTCAACATCAAACCAAAAGTTTATTCTCTTTATTCATTGGATCCCACAAGCAGATTTCTAAGATACGATGATGAAACTGGCACATGTTTATCATGCTTATTACTTTTCTCACTCCAAATCGATAAAGCAAGAAATCTTTTTTTTTTGAAAAACCTATGAAGCAAGAAATCTTTTTTTTTTTGAAAAACCTATGAAGCCAGATCACCCCTGCCCATCTTGTGCAGATCCTTGGCCACTTCAACATAAGCAGAATGGTCAGGTCTGAGTCCCTTCTCCATCAGCTGATATAGGACTCTGCCAGCATCAATGGTCCTCCCTGCCTTCCGAAGCAGCTTCGCGAGTAGACTGTAGTTCCGGTTCACAGAATGCCTGTCCCTGGTGCTCATGTCATTGACATACTGCCAGGCATCTTCTATTCTCCCGGCGTAGAAGTACCCCTTGATGAATGCAGAGTGTATGGTAATCCTGGGCGTCAGGTTTTCTGAGAACATCTGATCAAGAATCTGCACTGCTGAATCCATCTTTCCCGTCTTGCAGGCATGGTATGTGAGGATCTCGTACGTGAGTGAGCTCGGGATCTCACTGCACTTCAACCTCTCCATGGCCTCAACAAGCCCGCATGCCTCAGCAAGCCTCCGTTCTTGAGCAGGCAGCCGAGGAGGTAGTTCAAAGTGTTGGCGTCGGGGTCAGACCCCGACCTCCTCATTTCGTCGAACACCTCGCGGGCGCCGACAAAGTCGCCGGCTTTACACTTTGCGGCGACGAGGACGTTATAGTACCGCACCTTCCTCGCCGTCTCCTGGATCAGCGAGACCGCAGCATCGAACTCGCCGATGGATGCCAGCGCCTTGACAAGCGAGAAGACGCCGGACGCGCGGCAGGGCCCGCCGACGCCGTCCAGAGCCCGCAGGACCGCTCTCGCCGCGTCCTCCATGCTGCCGCTCCGTGACGAACCCGACGACGGCGACAGGAAGGCGAACGCCAGGACCGTCAGAGGGAGCCTCCGCTCCGACATGAGCGCCAGGGCGCGCGACATTGCGCCGTAGTCGCCCAGCCTCCCGGCATTCTCGACAAGCAGGTTGTGCGCACGGGGCCCGGGACAGAAGCCCCTGCCGACGGAGGAGGCCCACGCGAAGAAGCGCTCCGCGGGGACGCCGCGGTCCGTGAGCGCGCGGAGGGCGCTGGAGACAAGCCCGTTGGAGAGGGCGGCGGGGAAGAGGCGGTCGAGGTCGGCCTCGAGGCTTCCGCCGCCTGCGGCGACGAGGCGAACGATCGCGTCTGAAGCGGCGACGTCGGAGCTGCCATCCGCGTCGCTGCCGTGGGGAACGGAGGGCCTGCCGGAGAATGCCGCGCGGGGAAGGCCGTGGCGGAGGAGCGCTGACGAGGCGAGGGAGGAGGGGGGAGCATCAGACGGCCAGACGCGTGCGCTGGGACGAGGCGAGGCGGCGGCCAAGGCCAGTCGGGTCCGGATGGGTCGAATGGATCGGGGCCGATGGGGCGGAAATCATCATCAGGTCCGAGCGCTAGACTGCGCCGAATGGAGGCAGTTAGCTGTGTTTCCTTTTCTTATTTATTTTCTTCCTTCGTTCTATTTATCCTTTTTATTTTATTTTTAGTTCTTATTTTTAGTATTTTCAAATATACTCTACTATTATGTATTGTTTTTCTTAGTTTTCCTATTTCCTTGTACTTTCTTTTTTTCTATATTATATGAGATAAACGTGAATTTTACATATACTTTGAACATAGTATATATGTGATGTGTTTATGATATATTTTCATATTCATGCGGTGTACATATGTGTTCTTTTGATTATCTTTGAGTATTTACATAGTACACTTGGTAGTATGTTTAGTCGTTTCCCTTCTCTTTTTTTGGATTTTTTTAATTTTAATTTTCTTTACTTTCCTTGTTTCCTTCTTATTTTTTAACTATTATTAATTATTTTTCCATGTTCAAGTATTGTTCATGTACTGTTAACGTAGTTTTTTTTAAGATTACACAAGACAACGCAGACGAACACACGTGACGCAAACCCTACCCCCCATGAAAGCACCTTCAAGGGCCGAGACCCGGCAAATCTTGGAGTTCCCAAGTCACCACCACGCCATCCGCTATCGACGGGACGTCGCCTACCACTTAACGATAGTGTTAGGAAAATCCCGAAATAAATTCGGATAAAGTGTCGCATCCGTGATTTGAACCCCGCGGGCCCCCAACCAACGGCCTTTACCATTGAGCCATGAGCCCCTTGACTTAACGTAGTATAAATGTGATGTTCCCATTGTACCTATGATGTGTTTGGTAGTATTTTTAGATTGTCCAAGCAATATCCATGTGATGTTTTTTTTTAATTTTCTTTTATTTACATGTTTCCTTTTTATTGTTTTTGTTTTCCCTCATGTCTTGCTGTGATGTTCACGTATTCTGCATGTGATGTTCTATGGTTTATTGTGATGTTAATGTAGCATAAATAGGATGTTCAATGATCATCTTTAAGTATTCATGTAGTATTCGAGTGATTAGTTTCACAAATATCACAGTACTAATTATAAGAACTCTTAATTTACTTTTTAGATCTAGAATATTATTCTTATGAACCAAGAATATTTTTCTTATAAAGGCATAACATTGTTTTCTAAACCTAGAACATCGCATCTACCCAATAAAAAAGAAAATATTCCATCTTCATAAGATAAATGTTCACTAACAATATTTTATCTCAATATATCTAGGGTCTTGTTCTGAAGGAGTTATTGCAAGAAACATGATGATATAATCAAATTATAAATTGGATATTTGGTTTATCAGCTACAATTTTTTCAAACTTCATGCAAATGCTTATGTAAGGGTATGCATATGGAGGGCTGCGGGGTAAGCAACCGTATGAGTAAATGGGCACTGAAGGTTCAGTCGAAACTGCCCACTGGAGAAACAATTCGAGTGCGCGCATGTTAGCAGGATAGGAAAAAAAAACCCCGGCCCTTGGCAGCTGCAGCTCCTCGATAGGGCGCGCCACCCGCGACATGCCCACATGGCCAACTTTCACTTCCACTTCTCGTAAATACTCACAGGTTCAATTTCTACCAACACTGAGCCTCATGAGTTAT
This sequence comes from Hyparrhenia diplandra, assembly GCA_015847255.1. Lineage (NCBI taxonomy): Eukaryota > Viridiplantae > Streptophyta > Magnoliopsida > Poales > Poaceae > Hyparrhenia > Hyparrhenia diplandra. The sequence goes on along the minus strand of JADLZK010000232.1, from coordinate 25,503 downwards.
GAGCAGAGCCATTCCCAAGATAATTTTCTAAACTATTAGGGCTAGAGCCACCTAGCGGAGCCCAAAAATCATGTCTTTGACAGCTTCTCCTCTTGTCATGTTTCGTGCTAGTGGAATGGACAAAGCTAATATGTCAGTTGGCGCAATCAGCACATATATCAAATGTAAAAAATAAGGAGGGACTACAAAGTTCACCCGCTTAACAGATACAGCTACAAGCTAGCAAACATTGCCGTTGACATTAACACCCACGGCAAACAACTGCCAGTGAACATGGAGATATCAGATATGTACATAGCTACTGTTAACTGAGAACTGAGGATTAATTGAAGAAAGGTCCACAGTCAGGTTGATGAAGCAAGACCGGAACTCTCACCATCACATCCCAGCATTTGGATTGTTGCCAGCAAGGATGAGATATCTCCAAACCTCTGCTGAACGCCTGGTTGAACAGAAGCCGTGTCTGGAAAGTGGATATGAATGGAAACCACGAGCAAATGGCTATAGGTATGAAAATGATCATCCCCGTGCCAGCATCATAGAGGCGAGCTAGGGCACGAACAGTTTTCCACAAACCCAATCTCTTCACAACAGGTTTCCATGCCATGGCAATCTGTGAAAAAAAAAACACGAACAGTAAAATTTTAGCCAACATCTACAATATTCATTTACAAAAAGAGAATCGATGAGGAGAATTGACTGGTCAAGAGGAAAGCTAATGCCTTGAACAGAAATATATACGAATGTAACTGTGAAGTGTTTGCAGACTGAACCAAAAGAAAAAGGCAAATCAAAATACGGCCAACAAAAAAGTTGGCCTTAGAAGCTCACCGAAATGATTCCCCACCCAGTTGGCACAAATGCTAGAATGGAAGCAAAAAACATCTCCGACACTGAGTTCCGTAAACAAAATTGCCAGGACCAGACCAGCCAAAACCATCAATAACGCTATACTTTGACCAAACGCAGGAACAATTGGAAATGTACCATCGCCTTTGGGTTTAAAACCAAATACCTGCAAAGTAATACAAATTAACATAATGAGTTCCTTGCTCAGCAGATGCCAAATGTAACAACAAAGAAATATAAATTACCAAGAGGAGGATGAAAAGGCCACCAAGTACAGCCCAAGAAATCCAATACACCTGCAGTGCAAAGGATTAATTTAGGACTATTATTTTGACTATAGAGCACTACAAGCAAATGTGAACTGAAACACTAACATACCGATAAAGCTGTACTTTCTCCGCTGGCATGCATGTGGTAAACAACTCCGTATTGGAAGATGAAAAACCTCAGGCTTAGTATGGTTTCCAGTATCCTCCCCTCGAATGCTGTAAATATGTTGCTGAAATGAAATGTTCCAAAATAAGGAGTTATAGATCCCATCAACAAAAAGTAAAAATATTTAAACTTCAAATGGTAAATGTCAGAAGCTTCCGAGTATGCAGGTGTCTTAATGACTTATTGTTCTTTATTCAGACATACTATATCTGAAGAATAGAAAAGCACCAAGAACAAGGATTACATCATTGTAGCAGATCTAGTTGACAATACAGCAAGCATCAAACTTTAAAGATATGCAAGACTTTTAAACATTATCTAAAAAAAAAATGCAAGAGCTTCAAAACCATAAGAAACCCGAGTATTGCTAATCAGGTGCAATAGTACTACGCCCAGTCAACAAACAATACAGCACATTTTGGCTGAAGTGAATATAGGTCAAATTCAATTACCAGTTCTTCTTCCCACCAAGCTTCCCAGCTTTCTTCTCCTTTAACTCCAATACCACCTCGATAAAACAGCCAATTTGTCCAGTCTCTGAAATCCTCGACGATCCTAAGAGGGGCAAGGGTTTGAAATATAATACTCATAATGACGATTTGAACTTATAGTACATAGATACACAAAAAATGCTTAGTTGCTTACTTCTGCCATTCAAATCCAGATGGGTTAAATAAGTAGGGAGCAAAAAGCCAAGACAATGCCATAAACCAACTGCTTATAGAGAGTAGAATATAGCCAACTGCTCCACCATTGTTAAACCCATATGCTAGGAAGATAACCAACAAAAGTGCAACCTCCATCCTACAAAAACCAAGCACAATCAACACAAATGGTATTTGTACTAGAAAATTTCCACAAGCAATTTCGAAAATAGGTTCACGTGATAACAAACCCCTTTCACAAAATGGCTTCTAGCATAAATACGGTAGTTCTCAGCAAACTTGATATGTCGCACCCACAAAACCTCTACCAGTTGCTCTATACTGAAATGTTAAAAAAAGAAACAGATCAGTGTTCAGACATTTAGAAACTGATAAGAAACACTTAGCAACAAAAAGCCTACCTTTGCACCTCCATGTAATATGGCACGACCAAAAGTAGTGGGTCCTTGTTCCAAGTGAGAAAGTAAAAATACAGAGCATAGTTGGAACTGCATTGTAATAAATTGAACGAAAAGCCTGCATATATGCATTAACAAATAAGAACAATTGTTATCACTCTTGGGGAAATTTTAGAAATGATGACTGTGATTTGTGAAACAAGCTGAAAAATAGTGATAATGTTCCACATGGTACTTAGGAAAAACAACTATTTCATGTAACCAATCATCACCGGTGATGGTACAATGATTGGGATTGTAAGAAATATAGTTCCTCGATTAAAAAAATACTTGATGCTTTTTACTTGTTACGGTCGATCATTTACAACTTTGACCAGATAAGGCCTAAGCAAACATGATTTTCTATTACACCATATTAAAAATATAATAATTTTATCAAATCAAGAAAGTACTTTTTAGGAAATATACACACGCACACATGATTTTTATGTTTTTAAAATATTTTTTAGTAAGTTGCTGAAAGTTAAGGTCTGAAAAGATTGACAGTAAAAAATGTCTTTATGACTACAGGCAGTACCATAGACAGTAACCAACCATAAATACTTCTGTAGAATTCACAGGCTAAGCCAGAAGTCAGCAGGGAAAAGGGAATACCGTTAAGACACCTGATTCAAGGATGAAACCAAGAATCATGGGAACTGCAGTAAATACACCAATCTGGAAAAGAAATTGAGTGTTCAAAGCAGCATCCAAGGCTGTGTTGTGCAGTATATCCGCTCTATTTTGAATTGATTGTCCAACACCAGATAAGGCCTAAGCAGACACATGGTAAAAAGAATATGTCAGGACAACTATGGAAGAAATCAGATAATGTATGCAGAAATGAACTGATAGAAACCAAGGCCCAAAATATGCAAGAAACTTATGTCACGCCATAACATGTGACCGCAGAAGCTTTTCATGCTAAGTCAATGCAAAACTATTGAGGAAGTACTCTTGCACCATAATATCTAGACAAAGTATTCTCTATTAGGTTTCATGCACCAACCAAGTGAACCCAAATGCTTAAGTGAGTGGGAAGAGGTGTGCAATCCACTAATACTTCACAACACTCCCAGTCACGCGCAGCCAGAACAAGGCGCAAACGTGGAAATAAAGAAGGGAGCGGAGGACTTAAAAGATGCCTCTACCAGGACTCGAACTCGAGACCTCTAGCTTTGATACTATATTGGATTTTGGATATAATTTGTCTCGCTTTTTATGTTTGGATATATCTAGACCAGTACTCTTGCACCATAATGCTTCTACACAGCAAGCTTAAAAATCACATAGAAGGGACAATATAATCTTTTCCTTTGGATTTAATGCTGTTACAGCAAAAAAAAAAAAAAAGTGACAAGTGTCTAATAGGATACAAAAAGATGAAATAGGTGACAGGTAAGAGTTTAAGTTTCGGTATCAAATAGGGAAGAAGTTTTTCTAGTGTAAAATAGGAATTTCCTCCATGTCTTGTCTCGAAGCATGTAAAAACTATGTATCTAGAAAACTAGAACGACATACAATTTCAAATGGAGGGAGTGCATCTCAAGTCATCCAAAAAAAAAGGTGGAAAAATAAATTAGAAAAATCGAATGGATACCATCTTACCAGATACATTTTCCCATAGAGAAATATGTAAACTGTCAGCACAGTTAGCTACAAAAAGAACAATGAGATTAATATGGATGAGAAAGACAAACATAATATCAATAACCTCAATGTAATCAAGTGTGGATACTGGAATTTTTGTATATTTAATTTTATATCCAAGTGCCTTCTAATAATATTAACATGAATCACTACAAATGGAAATAGTTTCGACTGGACAAATCCTAACAGGCAAGGAAAATTAAATTACCATAGTACAGAAGTAGAATCCAACAGTTGTCACATAGAAGGATAACATCCTGAAAAAAAGTCAAAAAGTTGTCCGAGTCTATATATATCTCGGCTAAGAACTTGTTCACCATTTCCACCAGCAACTTTTCCTTCAAATAGTGCAATCTGATTAAGTCCAACATCCCTACCTTTGCCAACCTACAGGATAAAATTTAATATCAACACAATGTTCACAAGACAGCAGCACAGCCACTGTTGAGTTACTACAGTGGAAATTAATGGAGATCCGAAGGTTGTAAAAGTAGCAAACTGTCATCAGAAGTTTGTTTAACCACTTGATTCACTGAATGAACAACTCCGGGTTAATATAAGTTCAGTGAGAGCTTGAGCGAACAAGTATACTCATGCACTGCATGCGCACAAGTAGAATCAACAATGCACGTAAGACCAGTTGGATAAGATTTCCAGACAAGGGCTACCCTCCTGACTGGCAGCATTGAATAGCATAGTGATATCATTCAATGAGACACCACAATAACTGAGAAGTATCAATAAATATGAATGATTTAGGCCATGCTTAAGTTTTTCACCAGGTCAAATGAATGATTTAGGCCAACATACAAATATTATGAGCCCTTTATTTCTTTCATAGGGTTCAAGCCGTCTGTCAAGAATGCATTCCGTGTAGTGCTTCAATAAGCCAATAGCAGGGGCATATCTCTAGGATGCATGGGGTGGGAAGCATATCCCATACTGGATACATATCCGGTACATATACACACAGGTAAGGGCTTTGATAATGATCCTATCAGAATAACAAAAAAAAAAAAAAAAATCACGACAGGGTGGGTTAGGGGTGACACATATCAGGGTGGACAGCTGATACGGCGATCCCAATTAACCCCAGATACCCCTTCTCTATCCAATCACGCTCTCCCCACCTCTGCCTCATCTACTAAATTTATACCAGCCACATCACGCCACCACCCGCTTGCACATGCATCTATGCTGATACAGCATGGCCAAGCATCCCCGCACCCAAGCACACACAAGTGCAAAACACATGAGTGCCCCAGCTCACGCCGCCAGCGATCCACCTTCACCATGCATGTGTCGCAGTGTGCAAAGGTGCTGGCGGCAATAGTGAAATCAACAACTTCCAGTGACATTCCTTTCCAAATCTTGATATAGTCTTGATCTTCAGTTTTCCTTGAGCTCTTCTTGGTTGCTTTTCCTTGTTCCCTTTCTAGTGTTATCTGTTGTGTGTTGCCCATGATTTTTCCCAGCCACAAGTAGATGGCCATGACCAAATTCTAGTACTAGTGCTACTATGCTAGTACTTCATTTACACTATGGCTCCTACATTACTTGATTACTTCTAGGTTCTCACCTTTCTTTTCGCTAATTAGAAATTTGGAAGAGAGCAGAACACCAATATTGCAGGTAATTTTAATGTTCCTTTTGGCTGCTATGGTTTTAGAATTCTAACATGTCTTGCTATTTATATTATAAAAGTTTAAAATGTATCCATGTATTAGGTTTTCTGGAAAAATACAGCATCCGCTAGATACCGATAAGTGTATCCACATGCGTGCTGCATAGTAGTAAACTTCGCCATGTGACTTGTATTGCCTACCAAGGGTACACGAAAATTACAATGATGCATCCCATGCTCTAAACAGATGTATATGAAAGAACGTGGGTTCAATATTTTGTATTTAACCGATTCTCGATGTAGAGCACGGTTCTATTAATGCACAGCAGCATAAACTAGGCTTCAGGCTTTCTTTAAAAAGTTTAAATGAGTTATGCAGGTGATAAAAATTCAAAAATCAAGGATAAGAGAATTAAAACCTGAATATACTCATGATGAGTTATGCATCCTTGACGAGTGTTGAGTTGAATCCTGCAGTTTAAAAATGGATCAGTAAGATCTGCACCATATTCTTAAAGTCAAGCCAAAATAATTTGAAGTTTTTAATAGGGAAAATTCTAAGAAACATGCCAATACTAGAACATCAAAATGACGAATACTGAATAAGACTAAAAAATAACTCTCAGAATGAGGAAAAGCAGAAAAAGATTACAAGTTTAACCTGCATATATATCCTCACTGATATTGATGCTGCGGAAGCCTTACTAATTCCACCCCTTGTTATATGAAAAATTCTATCAAAAACATCTGGATGACCATAGTGCATTCTCACTCTACAAAAAAGGAAAGGTTTCATGTATTAACTACACACAATTTTAGCCGATCCTCATGCGAAACAGAAAACATACTTTGTAAAAAAACACTTACTTCAGTGGGTTAGCCAGAACACGTTGTCCTAATGTCACAAAACTTGTCTCTTGGTTAGACATAAATGAGGCCAGGGAGGAAACACTATAGAAGCAACATGTTAGAACTGAATTTTACTCTAGAAACATCTGCAGAATTTCTCCCTAAAAAATGGATTGAATAATACCTTCCCGTGAAGACATGCTCTCTAACACCAAGAATTGAAGGGTAATGCTTGCCACGCTTCAGAGAGAACTCCTCAAGTAGGTTTCTCATTTTAAGTGCTTCCTCGAAGTAGTTATCCTAAAAAACAGCTAAGCACTGGTGAAACGAATACATGATTCCAACTGAACCGCTAGTCAAATTGTCAAACAGCGACAGCATTAATAATGGAATTATCTATTTGTCTTCACTCCATCCTTTTGTCATCATCACACTGAAAAAAAGGTTACTGATCCTGACTTTGATTTGATCTATCACTCAGAGGGTGCAATTTCAGAAGTCCAAATTACACCCTCCAAGTTTGGCCTATGTCCAGATAACCCCCTAAACTAACATTTGGATCAATTTACTCCGCCTTAACTATTTTTTCCCAGTTGGCCCAATTTACACCTTAAAGAGATTTTTTTTTCTGTTTCTGTGTACAAATTGTGTTTTAGTTTCAATTTTTGTGAGGTGAAAGAGGACATAATATCCTGTGGTAGAAAAACAAATTATGAATTTTCATCATTATGCTTTGCACGATATTATATCTCTAGTGTTTATTTATTATTAAATATCTAGTATCAAAATAGTAGAAAAATTAAGGTATATTTATGAAGTCCTCTATCACCTATCACCTCAATTTTAGATAAAAATTCAACTTATACGTGGACAAACAAAAAATAACAAATCCTGATAAAGGGGTAAACTAGACCAACTAAAATTGTTGGAGTGAGAAAATAGGATTAGAAGTTAGTTTTGGGGGTTATTTGGACATAGGACAAACTTTTTTTCTTGGGGGGGGGGGGGGCATCATAACTCAAATAAGAATATCATAAGGGTTCGCTCAGTTTGGGCAAAGGACACCAGGAATCATTCCGCTAATGAAAACTTATATAAATTGACTAACTATTCCGCCCGAATTCTTCCTGGGGAAACGAATGGGGCCTAAGTCAACATTCTAAAGTATTAAACGTAAAAAAGCTGTGGTAATTAACTAAATAAATAATAGAAAAATGGGGAAGAACAGTTCATATGCATACCTGATTCATATCAATAGTTTGCACTGCATTTCCACGAGTGAATATTATGGCATGATTTTGATTTTCGGTTTTCCCTCTCCAAGCTTTGGATTGCCAGGCAATTTAATCGAATAAATTTCCTGTAAGACATTTCAGCTGGGTGAATATGAGAATGAATGAGCTATTTCAGATAATTTGCCGGACCAGTCTGTAGCTGCCATGCTGCACAGCAAAAATCTAGTCCACTACAAAAATGTTTATTATTTCCATTAAGAATTTGCTACTATGGATCCTAGCCAAAAGACCCTAAAACTAGCTATGCCATCCAGATGTAGAAAAAATAATAAGCCACCACATTGGCATTGGGGGCTTATGGGCATGCCCACTATGGAACTGGGACGAACAACCAATGCCCCTTAGTATCAAAACCATGATACGGGTTACTTAAAATGGATATAAAGTTCAAATAGTCAAGAATAGGGAGTTAGGGACACGCAATATACAAAAACAACAACAGCTAGAACCCAAGAATATTGCAATTGACGATAGCTCTTACAAACTACAGTATAACAATGAGAAAGGAAAGAAAGTTGCTCTATACAAAAAAGATAAAAGAGCTATCAAAGAACCTAATTCCTCCAATCAGAAATGTAAGTCCATCACTCCTATCTTTCACTATCAATATCTAAAATCACATGTAGAAATAGAATGTTGACACAAGATTGGCATTACTGGACTCGTTATAAGAAATACTTTCAAAAAAAATACTTGTTATAGATATATATATTTGTAATCAAAGTGTCATATTGAGACTGCTGATGTCTCAAGGGGCTTATTTTTTGTGGTACTAATGACTGACACTGACCTTGTCCTTTCCATGAATATCAGCTTTCACAAGCTTTGAGTAATACTCAGTGATGGGTTTTCCGTTCTTAGCATTCTCGACTTCATCAATGTAAGCAACTCTAAGAGCTTCATTCCTACAAAAGATAGTAAAAAAATGTTATAGGTGGTGTACACAACAAATAACAAAAAGCAAAAATAGGCCTCAGAAGTAGTTTATGAGTAATGTGTGAGAGACAGAGAAGAGAGGAACTAAACAGGCCCCCAAGTCCTTTTTACAAAGAAAAGAGCTATCAAGCAAAAGAAATTAAATTAAATGTACCTTTGCATTAATAAGGCTATGTCTGCAGCTTCGGGTTTCTTCCCCTTCTGTTTTCCATAAATTTGGCAGGTAACCACATATAAAACTTCAAATCAGCCTGTGCACGCGCTCAGGTGACAACTCAAAATGCGTATCAGCTGAACTAGTCCCTAATGTAGATTCCAAATCTAGTAAAAGAAAACAATGGAAAAGAGGATATCCATTCAGATAAAATAGCATATATGCATCTCACATGCTATAAGCAGTGCAGATACCTTCAGATTGTATCCTTCTCCCAAATAACTCTGCAGCATAAGGGCTTTCCTATAGTACATCATGCCACGGACTGCAGAGTAAAACAAAAAAAATGTTGATGTGAACTGATTATATTCAAAGAAAGATACAGAGGGAATGAGTTCCACTTAGAAATTCTTGTATGCCAAACAGATTAATCTTTTTGATGTCATCAGACAAGCACATATGGCTTGACAAACTAGAGACAGATTATAAATACAAAAGTATAGGTATACCATTGTGTTAGAGTAAATAGGAATAGTACCACATTGCCTACCCAGCCCATGAGAACCAACAATACATCCAATTATCCCACCAATTCTATTCTTCTTCACATTGGGCACAGATTAATCAAAAATTTTTGCTATTGGTGCAAATTATTCCATACCAAAATAGCAAACGGTGTATGGTTTATGAATCAACAGTGAAATAAAAAACTTGCCAAATACAAGTGTTCATTATTTCAAACAAAAAAAGGTCTACGAATTGAAAAAAACAGGATTTAGTAAAAGCAAATGCGAGACTATCAACAAATATACCATATATATAGGTTTATTTATAGAGGGTAACAAACCAGTTCGAGCTAAGGTCTGCCCACGATAAGACGCCCATAGACGTAGTTCAAGTATGTCATTTGGGTTGCCAAAAAGCTCAGAGTCTTGTGCATTTTCATCCCTGTTGATACGAGTAAGGAAGTTCTTCCATTCATCTGTTTACAGAAAGTAGACCTTCTATTAGAAATGTCAAATGACAATTTGGAGGAGACGTGATTTCATACAAAAAAAAAGCTACTATGCTAGCTTAAAAGGAGCAGGAGATAGAAGGCTCCCCACTGTGTTCAAGAATAGAGACCAAATACAGCACAAAGTACAATGATATGTCTAAAAATCTTAATGAAGTGCAACTATGTCGAAAAACTTCAAATATACGGGTTTTTGTTGAGTACTCCTAGACAATAGATCCCAAAAATTACAGATGAAATCCTAATATAGAATGGGTTCAAAAGCCTTAAGAGGGCATTGATAGCATGGCATATCATGATAATTAAAGATCACGCGTGAATAGGGTTCCAGGTTTATCACTAATATCTGCCACTGCATAGTCAGTTTGAGTGGTGTCAGTGTTCCTTGGAATGACCCTACGTGTTGACACTGCATAGGTAGTTTGAGTAGTGACAGTTAAAAAGGAGCAACCACTAGTGTATGGCTCTTACAAGGATGCTCCAGTCAGGGGTAAGTGGTAACTTTCCAAGACCTAAAGACTAACTTCATCCCTCAACATTCGACTACATCTTGTCCTTAAGGTTGTACCACTTTCAGTTCCAGACAGAAAGAACCCAAACAAACTGTTGTGTTTTGTCGCTTTGTAGCACTGTAGAATAACCATATAGCAATTGCAATGCCCTGGGTTTATGGAACTTGCTTGATGGAGACATACACAAGTAATTGCAGGGAGAAGCATTTAACCATTTTAAAACAAATTTCAACTTCCTAGTTTGTTAGACATACATGTCACCAGTGGCTAAGCTAAAGCAAAACCAGAGGGTGGTGCATTTGCTTCGTGGGTGCATAAACCTGCACTATGGGGGTGCATATAAGGTGAAATTGTTAGAAGAATCCATTGTTTTCATAAAATTTGGGTGGTGCATTTGTACCCATTAACATATATCTAGCTTCACCTCTGCATATCACAACAGGATAACAGATATAGCCAAAGGATCACAAGAAAAGGTTACTATCGAGAATCCAGGTATTCCTTTCAGCGCTCATGGAAATGGAAAAGAAGTAAAGACCAGACCTGGGTAAATTTTCTGGAGATAAAACAGTGTAGTTATACCATCTTCATTTTTCTTCTGCAGTTCAGCCATGCTGTAGAGAACAATCTCAGAGTAATATGGAGTAAACACGCTGCATAACAAAAAAAAAAATGAAAACACAGAATGTAAGAAAATAGTATAACTGAACAGCTGAACCAGGAAAAGAATTGCACAAAAAAACAAATAATCAAATTTCAACCAAAACAGAAGTGACAAGTCCACAACTAAATGAACAAGGGCTAAAAGACGACCCACCTAAAGGAGACCATTTCTGAAACAGGCGTGCAAGAGGCATTTTCATGAACAGAGAGTTTGTAAAGAACTGAAGTCTCCGCCTGGCTTCTAAATTTTTAGGGACAGTTGCAGCTGATTCTTTAATTGTCAAAGCGAATACAATCGCTGATCAAGTCCTTCTGGATAGATTACAAAAGCATATATCAGACTGATTACTAAAGAAAATGCAGACTACCAAGAAAAATAAAAGTAAAGACACAACAACAAAATGTGCATCACCAATTTGGGGTCATTTGGCCCACTTGAGTTTTATTGAAGAGCGACCTTCAGCCTTTGCTAAATTAATTTGATCCCATTCTTCAATGTGGCCACTAACATTTATAAACAAAGGGCTTTAGCAAAGCGAATTTATAAGGGCCCAAAATCTGAGAGTAAGATGGAAAAGCTACAGACAAAAGGCAGACCTCATATTAACAGAAAGTGCTTCATGATAAACAACATCATATAGGTCTTGAATAGCATTAACCAAACCTTTTTCAGATCACTGGACTCTGTCGTACCTCGCTACAAAACAGTGTTTTCACAGTTAATACACAGACACACATACACACTTGAACCATCCAAAATAAAATGTTCAATTAGTGAAAACGTCAGTGTAATCTGGACGTATACAGCATACTTTACATCAGAAGGAATTTTTTTCCCACTAACAGACTGGTAGGGAAGGTCGAAACAGCTGTGGTTAGGGTCTAGGAGGTTTTGGCATAAATTTGACAGTATCATGGATTTTTACTCTAGTATATTCTAGTGGAAAGGTAGAAAAGCAAATATAGTTTCTAAAGAGATTTAAAATCATAAAGAAGGGAAGCCAAGTTTCAGATTTGACTCATGAATGTGGTGGTCCTGTAGCTAAAAGTTTGAGAATTGGCTCACCAATAAGGTGATTGCATAGTAAATAAGCCACGGAAAATCAAATTAACTGCCCTAAAAATAAATACCAAAACATCATACATACCAATATTCCCAATACAGCAACAAGCTTGGCAATAACATTAGGCAACTTTTTGAAATGAAGATCACTTTGATGGTCCTATTTGAAATGCTGTCTCGATACCACCATAAATCATTTCCACCCTAAAGTTTCCAAATAACAAAGCAACAGAAAAAAAAATCTGTCAAATTTATGAGGTGAAACAAAACAACAGCAATAAAACAAAGTCTTTCAATCCCAAGCAAGTTGGAGCAGGCTAGAGATAAACCTAACAAGGTACACCAGCCAATATGATGTAGAAGAATAAAATGAGCATTAATAAGTACTCCCTCCATTCCAATTATAAGTTACTTTTGACTTTTTTTTGGTACATCCATTTTGCTACGCATCTAGATAATAATATGTCTAGGTACATAGCAAAATGGATGAACCAAAAAAGTCAAAAGCGACTTATAATTTGAAGGAGGGAGTACAATAGTAACACCACTACCAGAGGCGTCCTTCTTTCTCTAGTATAGACGTCAGAATATGAAAAAATGCTATGGAAGCACTCTACAACAGCATATTGCATGTATTCATCCTTCGATATCCTTAGCCAAAGTTCTTCTTGTGAGTCTTTGCAGTCCTCTGCAATCTCTTTGGCCAAGAAAAACCTACAAATTGAAACGGGAGGTGCTGATTGAAGAAAAATAATGGAAACAAAACCTGTGAATCAAGAAAGGGTTTTTAAACAGTTAAAGTTGTTTTTGACTTTTTACCTTGCTAGCAAGCAAGAAAAGTGGCCACTGCACAATCGGAAGCACTCCAGAGTCATTTTTGGGCATCAAAAGCAATTCTAATTCACTTCAAATAGGATAACAGTCAAACTATATGGACATATGGCAGTTAAGAAAACTGTATCATAGAGTACCATAGGAAGAAATACTTACAAATTGCTAATATAATCCTCTTCCCGTAAATTCCTCACAATTTCATTCCAGAAGGGGAGAATCTAGATGCATCAAACTTGTTTAATTCTGCTTCCTGGAAAATTTGATGCCTCATAGTGTCAAATCTTTGTAAAAAACAATAAAGAATGCCATACATTATTAATACATACAAAAATAAATAATTCAAACAAGTATTGTGCTATATCCCAGATCCCGAAAAGATTGAAAAACTAGGATCAAAATGTATCAAAATCAGTATACAAAAAGGAGTTCCATAGCAATGAAGACTCATACCTGACCAGAAGATAGCAGTTGCTTCCTGTATAAAGGATTAAAACCAGCTTTAGATTATGAAAAAAATAAACAAGAAACTAGGACATCACAAACCTTTTTTTTTTGGAACAGCAACATGAAGTCTATGCATGAATTCTCTAGGAAACTTCTCAAAGAATCTATGAACCGCCTGCGACATTACTAATCTGTAAACACGATTAAAAATACCAGAAAGCATAGATTAACAAATAAAACAAATACATGCTCTTTATATTTCAATTCCACGGTACTTTTTTCCAAAGAACCCCAGCCAAAAGCAAATAGGAACTGGTATTGGACTTGAATGGGTATGGTATGGAGTGGAATGTGTGAACTGGAGGTGGAATTGCATCGAGAGGTAAATAGTTGTGCAAAGAGGAAATGACTGCCATGTTGTTCAAGCGTTGGAGTTTAAAACAACAATTCCCTCCTCCAAAAATAAAAGCATTTCTAGGATTTGTTACTGAAATCAATGTTACTCAGGAATTACATATATACCCTGACATAAGTTATGCAAGCATATAATTGCATTTGGGGAATAGAGATAGTAAAGCCTACTAGAGCTAGATGAGACCATACCTAGAAGTGCACTTATTGTGGGACAACTTTTGAATGCTAAAAGTGCTCTTATTATGGGACGGAGGGAGTATAGAGAATAATAAAGTACATTCCACTGGAGGAATACCCAACCTTAACACAGATCCAATAAATGTTTTGCAATTCCATTTAGTGTTTTGCTGTTATCAAAACTAAAAAGACTGTATTCGTGTAATCAAATGCACTTAGTCGTTGTCTTACATTTTGCAGGCATAAAGCGTGCATTGTGCAAGCATTGAAGCATTATTTAAGCATTGAAGCATTAAAAATCTATATTTGAGAAGTATGATAAACGGCAAAACAAGAAAAATGAGATTGCATAATATGAACAATATAAAGTGATAAGGTTGATAGATCAGCCAGAAACAACTTCATGGATAGTCTGACAGTAGTTCAAGGCTTGTTTATGGAGCTAACCTCTCCCAAGCCGTTCACGCAAACCAAGGAGAAATCCATAAATAGCAGACAGTACAGTGTAGAATACATGAATGTCCAAAAGGTAAATCTGCATAAACGAATGCTTAATATAAGAAATATAATTTTCAAGTGTGATCAAGAGAAACTAGATAGAAGTTCCACTCATTATTTTATAATGAGCTTATGTCAATTTTGTCTAGAGATATCTAATGTTAATTTTTCAACAGTCATAGTTTGTTTTGCATATTGTGCCTGTGATTCTGATACATAAAAGGAGTTACGAGAGCTAGAACTAGAAGCAACAAAAGGATACTTACTGACAGCACTGGAGCCCATAAAGAAAAAGGATTGTAAGAGCATTATGATTATCTGCAAGCACAGATAGACACTTCTCAAAGTTCTAAAGGAACAATTTCCAAATTAATGAAATTTTATAGTATCAGAGGGTGTGCACAGGGAAAAAATATATCATGTTGACATTTGTGGAAAAAAAGTAATGTATCCATACTCTTTGAGACAAAGTCATGCCAAGCATACTGCAGGCCTCTGAAATCAATTATAGTTCTTGTTGGTTTTACAAGAGGTTTTATCTGCATGATAAAGGCCATATATTAGGTCCAAAGGTCAATGACTATGAAATGTTGAAAATTAAAAACAAAGCTTTCCTGGAGAAAATAGGTGAATGAAAACTTTGCACCAAGAATTGCAATCCAGAAAGTGGCATATCTGCACAGTAAATACAGTAAATAATTATGAACTTCCAGTTTGTGAGCTGGATCACAGAATTATGTTTCAAATTTCTACAGTTACTTGATATAGTCAAGGGGACTCTCATGCATGCCTCTTCCAACATAATTATTCTCCTTCAACAAAAAATAAAATGTCAGATATTTTTTGCAGAAGACATCACATAATAAAATTTCAAAAGATAAGAAGTCAGAATGTACTAAAGAAGTACAAGACCTGATGCATCCACTTAACAAGGCGTACAGCAGACCAGCGATAGCAAGCCTCAGCCAAACCATGGCAACAAGGGACACTCATAAGTAGGCTGATAATTATCTTGGTGCCCACATATGCACTGATTACAAAAAAAAACATATATCTTGAATGTTGCTGACTCTGTGCCATCTTGAAGTGCCTTGCTAGAAAATGATCAGACTATTAGAATTTCATCGATCAATTCTCCAGGACAAAAGGTTCCCCTATAAAGAAATATCAAGTGCTGATTTGGAGTTGGGACCAGATAATTTCACGCCGTGATTAAGTTGAGCGCCAACTAGAAGTATTCTATGACCACAGGTAAACTTAAACTCATCAGTTTTACAGCTTTTGAAAAATCAAATTCATCATCAAATTCTAACCACTTAGCACTTCGACTTCATTACTGGTATTATTACTAGTGAATATTTGGAAATATGACTGAAAACTGTAAATAACACATAGCATGTGCCAAGTATCAGAATTGACCATATTTCAACCAAGCCAGTAAACAATCATAATGGATAAGACAGACAACTTCAGAATTCTTAACTTTTGAATGACATTACAAAGTGTTACGGTGTTACCCAAAGGATTGAAATATTTTATGGTTTCCAAAAAATCATCCCAAACCATGTAAAAAGAGCAAATGTGGTATTTGTTGCCCCTTCGTGTTTCAAGGCCTCCGCATGTGTCATTACAATATGATAAATGACCTTCAAGTCTTTCATTTAAGTGAACTCTTTTTAATTTATAGGGTAAGAAAGAAATTTCAGATACCACAAATGGATTTAAAAACATACATATATAGGTAGCCAACCACAACTGAAGCTACGGTAAACAAATCAGAATCTCCATGCCACTCTGGTGATTGCAGATCCACGAGGACGTTGAAATAGGCACCATACATCATTAGAATATCCAATAGACCTTGCAGTAACAAAAGAAATTAGCCACCAGGACAATTTACACAAATCATCATATTAGAGTAGGGAAAAGATCTGAGCTCACTCTCAATAAATTTCATTACAACATAAGTAGGACCGAGACTAAGTAGTTGCAATATGGTCTTCCTGTCAAAACTACCATCATTGAAAGCAATGATAGTTAGTCCCTCAAGGCAACACAAATAGAACCACACATAGGTTACACAAAACCAAATATATGAAAACATTAAAGAAGGCAATATAAAGCACCTAATGATACATCATACAAAAATTAAAAGACAATTCATTCTCATGGCCATATAAGGACAAAAGAAGTCAACACATCTGCAGGTAAACATCAATTTCAAGAAGTTTATGGTAATTTTCACTATGGGTTGTAACATACAAAGTCAAACCTATACATAGATGGAAACATGCTCGCCATAGCGTATACAATCATGAAACATAAATAAATGATTGATAAATACTTTTGTGCCAAGAAACAAACCAACAACAATGTCCAGCTAAATTCTCTCCTACCCATGCAAAAAGGTCCCAAAATACAAGCCATTATTTGTTTTAAGTAATAAAACCACCCACAAGTTAAGGTCTTTATTAATAAATCAACTCCATGCAAGAAAGTATGCATCAGTCTAACACCAATTTGTTTTAAGTATTGGAAAAAGCCGCCCAGGACCAGTCTATTATTGAATACGCAGTGTAGCAGTGATGGAAGACATTATAGTGTGCCAATGCCCAAGGGAATTAGAGGGGTGCATTGCTACTAACTTCATACAAGGGAGTTAAAAACAGTGTCATGCGAAAACATATATTTGGAGAAAACTTGTGTGTTTTTAGAGAAGAAGGGGTGGCCAAAAAACTTAATTGTGTTAGTGTTCATCTAGCAACTCAACACATGGAATAAAACCAATCTAAGAATTCCTTAAACCAGTGGGTACTCAAACCCAAACAAAATAAGGAATAATGGTATCATGACTAGAATTTGCATTCACCTGAAACATCATGATAAGGAACATCCAAAGGCGATGAAAGCTGTGGTAAAGATGAAGAAAAGTCCTATGCTCCACAAAAAAGATGTCTTTCCGTAGTGATGATTCCTACCTAGCAAGCCCTGGAAAATCAAATGCACATCTTGTAAGCAAAACAGGCAAACAATTCACAAGAAAGAGAATCATTTTTGTAAGCCTAAGCTTGGTTAAAGTGAAAATGGGCCTTATCTCATTGTTGCAACATAGTATTATGGTCAAGAAGCACAAAAATGTATTACTTAAAATATACAAATACTGATTTGGTTAAGATACTGAATGATCAAAATAATTGTGATTATGATTAATTAATATAAAAACAACCTTATCCTTCCTACTGGGCTTCGAAAAAATGGGTCGCTCAGCTTCCAAGGCCATCCTAGGTTAAAGCACTTATGAGACCTAGAATAAACCATCAAAAGATTGTGAGAGATATAAAACAATTCGACAAACAAAAGTAACCTGATCGATTTGTTTACCAGAAAACTCATTGAAATCATCATAATTTCTCCATTCAGAATGTGGTGCACGCCGTTTATTATTGGCTGCTTCCTGCAGCAGAAGCAACACATTCAGAAAACCATTTAGGACAAAAAAAACAAGTGATATTAGTTCACCAGCAGGCACACTTACTGCAGCAATAATTTCATACAAAGGATAAATGACATTGTCAAGAAAAACGGCACGACACCACCAGAACTACAGCTTTCAGCTGGCTCTGCAGTTTGTTTTAAGCAGAATCTCCCCTAATTCCCTTTGCTAGCTGCAAAATTGAAACAGAGAACAAATATTAACATTAAGAGTAGCAGCCAGCACATGTTGAAATCCAACACAGCCATTGGCATCCGACAAAGCAAACTTCAAAAACTTGGGATTTGGGTTCATCATTTTGATTGCATACTGTGAACATGGAGTAACCATGATGGAATAGCTCTTTCATATTGTATTTGGGTTTGAAGCATAGCGCCTAACTAACTAGTTCCTCCCTCTCACATAGAACAATCTCCTACAATTCTCACATAGCATCGAGGCTGCTCCCATCCCAGGAAGGTTAGTCATTTCACGTGTGAGTGAGTGTGTGACAAACACTTAACACCAGGACACAACTTGACAGTGCAAAAAAAATTCCCTATCATGCAGGGGAATTGTGTATCATTATTTAAGAAGAAAAGGGGTAAGGACCCTGCAAAAAGCACACAAACCCACACAGCAAAAAACAGTTTCAAACTTATGTGTCCGTTACACTGAGGCATGAGCTTATCTAGCCACAGAGACATGAGAAAGGGACATATGCCATACTGGTGTAGTGGTGTGTGTCACTGAAAAAAAAAAAGAACAGCTCATCGAACCCAGTCACTGTTAATAAAGGAAAATCATGCAGCATGAAAGAACATAATAGGTAACTTATATTCGAATCATAGACTTACATGATGAAATATGTAGCATAAGCCCTCTGGAATAAATCGCACATTGGCAGCTTCTCCCCACATCAAGTAGTACAAACACACATATAGCAACTTCTTTTCCTTTGTCAATGAATCAGTGCTAAAAGAAAACCATGCAATATCTTAAACCCAAGTGAGACATTGATACGGATTCAGTAGATAAGAGCAAAAGTATTTTAAAAAAACATACTTATCCCAGACAGGACGAATGGGCAGATAGTTGCACCATTTGATATAGTTATCAAGAGCTTTAGAAAACACAGCATGCACAGCACCCTCATCAATTTTCTGTACAGAAACAAAAAATAATGGTAAAGATACAAGTGTGAACAACTTCAAGCAATACAGAGAAAAATATCTTGGGGCAGAACCTGGTAACTGATCACTTTAAACTATTGCTATTTTTCTAAAAATAAAAAAAGATAAATCTCTGAAATTGAATGGTAGGTACTGTAGCAGCATTGATGCTAAAGCAAAAAGAATTAGTGGGTACTTAGTATGTTTTTAGAGTGTAGAATACTATGTTGCAGTGGGCAAACACTTGACGATCATGTTATACTTTTTTACTATGAGCATCCTTTCTATATCTAGAGGATCAGCAAATCTGATCACAGAGAGCCACTAACTGAACTTTTAGGCATATTACAAACATAAAGAAAGGGACCATAACTCAAGAAAAAGAATACCAGAAAAATGCTAAATTATTGCTAAGATGGCAAGCTATTGTTGTTATTTTTTTAAAAAAAAATAGCACTAATCATGTCCAAAATTATGATAAACAAACATATACCGTTCGTTCCCTGATAGTTTTCCCACACGAGATTGTTCATTTGCCAATAGGTGAATGATATGCTCCCTTTGGTTTTTCACATTATCCTCCTGCAACAATGAAGAAGAGTTATGGCTTATTTCCACAAAGCCGATGAGGCTTCAAAATATTGTCAGATAAAGATAGCATAGCAAAGTTATAACTGCACAAGGATATATATTTACAAAATTTGAAACAGAGCATGAATAATGATGTATGAATGCCATGCAATGGCATTGCTTTCCTTCTGACTCCATCCGTTGATCAATTACCAAAGATGCCCGTAAGAATGCACTCAAATTCACAATAAATTACATGTCATCTAGAACAAAAGGATTACCGTATTGACATGATGGATTTCATTTTTCAACAAAATTCATGATGCATATAAAATTTCTATTCATATTGTTTTACCACTATTAGGCTCCCTCCTCTACTGTTCAACTTAATGAATCTGGATTATTAGCATGTCTATGATCACCCAAAAGGACTCAAGCTAGGTAACTGGTTGATGCCTGCCTACAGTTAAAAGATCAACCATACATTAATTATACAATTAAAAGTTCAGAGACCATATTTCACATCATTTGTTACACCTACTTTCGTAGTAAAACCTTAGAAGCATGACACAGATCATACAGTCAAGGTTAGAAAGCAAATTAGAAACAATAAGGAATTGGACAAGCTGCACTTTCTTAATATAGTTTGTGTGTAAGCCGTGACGATAATATCTGTTTTGCACTTTGCAACAAGACTTAAAAAACATAGTAGCAAATATACGGATTTACTCATGAAAAAAAATCCGATCATATAATTGGCCACAAAGATCAGAAAATCTATTCAGACTTTTTATCACTTGGGTTGGCAACTAACATTTCTCATCTATTAGCGTAGCAGTATTACAAAATGTGCCTGTTTTACTGTAATACGATTACAGTAGTTATCAGCCTGAACAAGCATATGATGATTGATATGAAATATGCACCTTATAAACACTAACCTGAAAACCAAATACACATTGTAAAAGATCCAGGATATCCGGAATTCCTAGCATCAGGGACTGAAAAGGTACCAGGAAGCCTGGGCAGATCCCTATGGTACTGCAGTGTTGATATTGCTGCCCTCACCTGAATTGAAACAATACAATACATATATATAACCACCTCCAAATCCAGCAATTGGCAATACAAAAAAAATTTTGAACTATTACACTCCGGAAAAATTCACAATTGCATTAGTGGTAGAGGTCAAGGAATCTAGAGGAATAATATTATATGGAACAACATCCCTCCGTCCTTGCTGCATCCTTTGCATGACCTTTTTCATCTGACAAAAACAGAATAAATAAATTAATAAATAGATTGGTCACAAAGGTGAGACCCCATACTGGTCATGATTATATTCAAAGGGTTGAATTTGAAGGAACATAAGTTTATAACCAGAAGATATCAAACAGCCACTTAGATTTTGTATGCAACTTAATGGTGCGATTTGTCACAAGAATATCGCTGGCATAATATTAAAAGATAGATAATTAAAAAAGCATGCCAACAATCTACATCCTCTGCACTGAGCACACTATTCTAGAGAGGAAATGTAGCGCAAGGTGAGAAATAAAACTACAGTGCCCTTCTCTACTTTTCAGCATCTCAAAGATACAAGTGCATATTATGATTTAGGCACATTAAGATTTAAGGTAGTTTCAGCCTTAAATCTGCTATCACTCTTTTACATGCCAATCTAGATGCTTGACTTGATACTTGACTCATAGCAAATCAAGACTGCACGCGATGCAGACAAAAATTATAATATGGTTTCTGTAAGCAGCATATCCTTAACTTAATACTTGTGTTTCAGGCACATGCACATATAGCTTGTCAAACCCATCATGCTGTTATTTTTGTATGAAAGAGAGCTCAATGCATATGGAGATCAAGAACAATGGGGCGTTCATCATGCTGTTATTTTTTTATGAAAGAGAGCTCAATGCATATGGAGATCAGAACAATGGGGCGGTGTGTTTGGTAAATTTCAGTGTAACCAGAAGATCATTTTCTGAGCAAGTCTTTTGGTGATATCTGCATACATACACATAGAAGCTCTTGACAGAATTCTGGAGTGAAGCAAATTTTGGAAGGTTTGTCTCGCTTCTTATGGCTGGTAGAGAAAACTATTGTAGACAGTGAGCGTATTGTGATGCTACCAACCGCGGGTTACAGTGCTACGTGTTACCAATCAGTCAATCACAGTAGCATCTAGACACGTATGAAATATTATCATTAAAAATATCAACAGATAAAGGATACAATTATCTTGCGAATGCAAAATTTGACACAGAACAAAAAAAGAAAATCAGAACATCAATAGTTACGGGTTGCAGATCAGAAATGAACAATTGCACCCAATAACTGTCCATGTGCTGATTCTCTTTTCGATAACTGCTCAACACAATATCCATAGATATGACCAAGAAGCTGCATTTCTTTCCCAATTTTCTCATTTTTGAAATCAAGTACAAAAGAACTAAATATCTAAGGATAAGAATTCAAACCTCTTCAGATATCAAATTTTTTGCATCCTCCCGTGATATTTCCTTTGTCATATCCTCTATTACTGACCATAGGACCTTCAAAGTCGTAAGTACTTTTTTTATGCTCCTGGTTTTTCCGCTCCAGCCTGTTCAGAAAAAAGTGCAGACAGGGAACATCATCCCGTGACACAAATTTAAATGTTTACGCTTTAACATGGCAAAGAGGTAATTAAGTACTAGGATTTTGTAAGTTTTTTACAGAAATCAAATGCAGAGTGTGTCCATTAAACTGCAGAGAGGAACTTTACTCTCCAAGGTTACCGCTGAACACAGCTGATTCCCTCAGCTTCATTTCATCTTCAATCAACTCATCCACTTTATGCTTTTCTATAAAGCTTGTAAAATTCTTGCAGTGTAGCAATATCCTGACTTCTGTCAATGGCAACACACCTTCCCTCTTAGCTAAATTTTGCTAAATTCATAAACCAACAAGTACTGTTAACAAAAATATACCTAAGTTCTGAAGGTCTAATTTAGAATAATATGTCATCTATATGGTGCAAATTGTTATAGTGTGGTACTGTGGTGTGACTGGGATGTGGGATGACCCCAAGGGCGCTATATGATACCACATAAAGGACTTCAAGGCTCAAACGAAAAAAGAGGCAATCACAATGGAATGTAAACAATCTACTAAAAGGACATTATCAGATTTAAATAGTCCCTATGTTCATAAAGCATCCCTCATTTTAAATCATGCAAAGCAGAACATTTATCATTGTTACCGTAACAGGTAAAACATCTAGAATGGCCTTATAAAAAATAACAGTAAAAAAGATTCACATACAAAAAAAGAGGCATGGATTCATGGTGATAGATTTCTATGGTCTTTACCAACAAAAATATGAAAATTGGAGGTTTTTCTCCAATACTGTGAAGTTCAAAAAGGGACATCTTAAAGTATGAAATCACAAAGATGCGTAAAGTGAAAAGGACATACCCCTGATCACTGACATTAAACCAGTTTTGAACTGCAATACTCCTCTCCCTTCGCTGTTGGGATCCAAACTCTGGCTAGCTGTGTGTGTAAGCATGCTCACAAACTGCATGAAGTACAAACATAAACATTACCAGATTAAACCAAGTTGCACATTGCCTGTTTCAATTGTAAAATATTCCATTTGAAAACCGAACTGTATTTAAGTGTTGGCTTTGTCATCAGTTCGTCACCATACATTAACATTACCAAGGACCCCACAAGCTAGTTGAAGAGCAAAGTGGCAATCAGCAAACGGTATGAGTCTGGCTAAGCCGCATAAAACAACATTTTTTCCTACTTTTATTAGACAGGTCGAAATAAAACAAATAACAGAATTGGCGTAATGTGAAATATAACTTAGTTGCAGAAATCTGATCGAGATTATTTAATCATTACCCTTTGATTTGGTGGAAGTTTGATTTTCTGTAGTGGGGTACCACAGTACTGTTCAACGGATGAACCAAGCAGAATATGGAAACTGTAACGACGTCCAAAAGTATAATCAATAATACAGGGATCTAAATTCAGAGAACTACTGATGCATTGAACTAAATTACCTGCACTAGATACATAATGTCAACAAGGTGCCAAGGTCCAACTAAGCTAAATGCAAACTAAAACTAGCCTGGCCATGAGTCTAAAACAGTGGCAGGTAATTACAGATAGAATATGCTAGCAGGCAACATGAGAAATGTAGGCAAACAAAAAGACCACAGTGTCATCACAGGCACCAAATGCATGAATAAGCTGGAGGGAAATTACTCTAGAAGAGAGCAAACCACGCACAGTCCCAGACGCTCATAGATTATATGAAAATCATAAAATTCTAGTCACTAATAGACAATGTTGGCTTAATCAAACTATCGGCCACCTTGAATAACGTGGCACAAAGTGACCAGGTTTGAAGTGAAGCATAATTGTCAGAGAGTTCTACCAAAACTAGAGAAACCAGCATAACGAAGCAGTCTAACCGCTACTAGCACAAGGGAGGGGCAGCTAGCCGGCAACAAGCATAAGCGATAACCAGAACCGTAGCAACGCAATTCAAAACCCAGACTCCAGTGCGCCACTGCTACAGGCACGCGCTGTTCCCGAGCACCGCGGAACAAATGGTAGCCGAGACTTACGGATCCTGGCGACGGCAGGGTCTTCATCCTGGATCTCGTCGGCGGCGCGGGCACCCTCCTCGATGTGCACGTTGTTGCCGAGCGACGACGGCACGTTCCCGGCGATGCCGGTGACCGGCTGCCCGTAGGCGCCGACGAGCCGCTCACCGCGCAGCGCCGCGCGCACCAGCCGCTCCCAGTTGGCCTCCGCCCTCGCCATCGGCGGAAGCCACCTCGGATCTAGCTAGACGAAACCCAGCAGTTCAGCCTATCGTGCGCTCAGAAAGGCGTCTTGTCATGGGCCCCGCGCACCCCAAGCGTCTGCGATCGACTGGCGACGGGGATCGGCGCTGGGGTTTCGAATGCGGCGGGCGCGCGGAGTAGTGGCGTTCGAGCAGTGTGGGCTACAGTGGGGAGAAGGCAGCGGAAGCGGAAGGCCGGAGAGGGAGGCGAGCAAAATCTCAGAACTAGACTGAGATTCAGGCGGCGCGGGCGTGTCGAGCAAACTGCGCGTCGAAAGGCGCCACTCGCCGGAGCGTGGACCAACGAGCCCACCACTGAATTCCGCGCCAGGATTATTTATCCCAACGGGAAAGTGAGTCAAAAACTGCACAAAAACATCTCTACCCCAGTTTTGGTTTTGCAAGTCAAGCGCGTGATGACAGTTTAATGGTAATAGATTCCAGTACTCCACACATGCGCGAGCATGGTGCCTGGTGGTTTCCTGTGAGTAGTGTACCGAGCACGTCACGACGTGATTGCTGCCGACGTGCGACCAAAGGAACGCGCTCTCTCTTCCCTTTCTTCGCTGTGTTTGTGTTTGAAACGAAGGAGAGTAACGCGGTTTTCTGAGCCAGCAAAACACTCATGGAAACGCTGGAGATATACGACGGATGAGGAGGAGGAGGATAAGTCCGCGAAGTGTGTGTCGGAGGCGAGAGTCCAAGCAGGGCTGGGAGCCAGAGAATTGTCGTCGAACGAGTCTGGGCCAGATGTTCCTTTCTTGAAACGAGCAGAGATATAAAGGCCGGGTCGTCTAGCGGTGTTAGGAGACTCAAGGCCCAAGAAACCACTGGGCCAAAGCACCTGACCCACTATATACTTTGACAGCACGCACACCGTTCCGCGCGATTATGCCAAAATTAAACTCTGGTCCAAG